>RJWJ010007872.1:0-56073 GCA_004363605.1 Indri indri | reverse complement strand
AGACACTGTTTAGCCAAGAGTGTTTTGTGGACCACTCTCATTAGAGTGATGTAGAGCAGTGGTCCCCAATCTTTTCGGCAACGGGGACCGACAGGGGGTTGGGGGTTGTGGGAGAAGAAGGCAGAGCTCAGACGGTGATGTGCAGCCTACTTCTTAACAGGCCGTGGACCAGTACAGGGTCTCGTGCCAGGGGTTGGGGACCGCAGATCTAGAGGCCTCAGTTATAATGAAAATTCCTGGATCCTACCATACAACTCCTGACTCAAGATCTTGGGGATGAAACCCCACAATCTGAATTTTTCACAAAATTCCATGGTGATTGCATTATACTGTGAAGTTTAAGACCTAAAGCTGTAAAAACAGTTTTTATAATTTATCTGGGAAAGAAGTTGTTGGAAATGAACATATTGAAAAGAAATGAGTAAAATTCTAAGATATCTAGAATCTAAAGACGTTAGAACCAGCTAATTCAGGAAATTTAGATGCAAAATCTAGGTATGACTCTTTCTCATTTGGATCCAAAATTGACTGAAATCCACGTCCAAATGGGTAATAATCAGAAATGTATAAATAAGTAAAAATGCTTCTTTTTAAAAAATGAATATTTACATATTTCTGCAATGTCCACCTTGAAAGTATTAACAGTATCCGTGTCCATACATACAGTTCAGAATTAAAAATAAAATCAAACAGAATGTTAAAACAAACCTTTTACTTCTTTTTAAAAAGTTGAAAAGAAGTTAGTATTTCACATTGAACACAGGACCTGAACATAACACAATAATGTTTTGGCCTTTTTTGTTTTTTTTTTTAACCTCAAGAGTTTAGCAGCTGAAGAATCTGAGCTAAGATTTCGGCAATTAACAAAAGAATACCAGGCCCTCCAAAGAGCATATGCCCTCCTGCAGGAGCAGACGGGAGGCATCATTGATGCTGAACGAGAAGCCAAGGTTAGTGTGACCTGTGAGAGTGGTCTGAATTAGCCCGCAGCCATCACAGCACAGAAGCACCATGGACATAAATATATCAGTAGGACAGATTTCCCTGCACCTTTCTCTCCTCTGCAGCTTTTGAATTGATTTATCTTTTATGTCAATAAACCTTGAATCTGCAGACATTAGAACCAGCTTAGATCAATGCATTTGTTCCTTTAAGGGTAGTCGAGTAGATAGTTCTTATTCTTGCTATTTGAAAAACTTAACATTTGCAAAGCCAGATAGTATTGGCTTTTGACAATCCATTTTTAGTTTCTTGCTTGGAAAAAGAACTTTTAGCTTTCAAAAGCAATGGTTTCTTTTCTTAGTTTATAAGTGCACAGCATTACATTTGACAGCTCACCAAGAATTTTCACAGGCGATATCTAACTTAACCTTTGTGACAGCCCCCTAAGGCAGGTATTTTCTCATAGAGGAATTTGAGACTCAGAGAGGTTAATTGAATTGCCTAAGATCACACAGCTAGTAAATGGCAAAGCTGGTATTCCAACTCAAATCTCACTTGGTCATATGGTGTTTTCATTATATCATGACTGCCTATCATAAGCCTATTTCAAAAAAAAGGAAAAAGAAACACACACAACACTAATACTTGACATTTATTGAATACATGCCATGCTCTAGGTGTTGTGCTGAACACTCTACATGAATTATCTGTGTAATCCTAAAACAACTCTGTGCTAGATCCTGTTATTATCCTGTTTTTACAGAAGAGGAAATAATAGCTTAGTAGAAGTTAAATGTAGCTTAGTGAAGTTAGATTATTTACCTAAAGTCACAAAGCTTGCATATGAACCTACCCTTCCGACTTTAGCCACAACCACCAGGCTGTAACTGCCTCATAGGTAAATTTACATGAGGCAAAGGGAGCATGACCACCCGGTGATTTTATCCCAATTTCTTTTCGGAGGGTCTACAACGCACCGAGGAGTGTTGTAGGAACTACTGTTAGTTGTTTAGTGGGAAAGGATAGATATAACACTTATGAATTTTTAAATGGTAATGTGCACACACACGAATGCATAAGTGAATAAACATGTTTAAAAAACACTAATTTGGAATAGACAGGCAAGCAATCATTAGAAAGGAATGTACCTGTACACCTTCATGTCTATGCCCCAATACTTTAATATTTGTGACTTTCACTATCAGTATTTACTAAGCATTCTTACCAACATAGGATTGAACAATTAAAATAGTAGCATATAACTTGTTTTTTGGAGAAATGATGATGTAGAAACCAGTCCTCTCTCTCTCATTGGATTCTCTCATCTAAAGGTTTAGCATTGTCTCTGGCCATTAAAGTAAAAACAAAAAAAAGTGTACCACTTTGAGCAAAATACTCTAAAAGAAATCAAGATGTTAGAAAAAGAACAACAGAATAAATTCAAAGAAAGTAGAAATACAAAAATAGATAATATAGATGAAAGCATTAATAAAAACAGAAGATATCATTTTGATACAAGAAAAAATAGATTGCAGTCAACATAAATTCAAGGTTAAAATAGTTCTTAGCAAAATTAAGCATAGCCTTTTTGAGGGACTTGATAAAGGTTAATGTAATGTTTAACAGTCCAATATTCTGTTCACAATGAAGAATAAGAAAATGATACCTACCATTGCTGATTTTATTCAACCTTATACTAAAGAATTTATCCAGATCCTAAGACAATGACAACAAAAAAGAGGTATATGGGCAGAAAACAAAAAAATAAACCCAGATTTTTTACAGAAAAATAGGATTGTATAGAGAGAGAATACAAAAGAATCTAAAATCAAATTACTAGACTAAATGACATAGTACAGCAAGGTTGCTCCATAGAAGATTAGTGTCTGAAACTGCTTATACATAAACACAAAATGTACAATAGATAGGAGGTAGATAGGTGGACAGATGGAGATTGACTTGGCTCTGAAAGAATGGACCGAAATTGGAGAAGCAAAATGCAACAAGGCTTTACTGAAAGGGAACTTATTCAAATGAAGAGAAAAGCAGAGCATTGCCAGGCATATTTAGGACAAAAGGATTTCACCAAAGGAGTAGACTCTAAGTTGATGAGTAGTAGGAAAAGATTGGAAATACAGTGGGAGTCCTTGAATGCCAAGCTAAAGAGTTTGAATATTAACCTGACAATAAAGGGAGCCAGGAAGTTTTTAACAAGCATTTAGATCATGAAAGTAGTTTAGAAAGATTCTTTTGTCATAGAACATTCTTCTTTTTTTCTCTCTCACTTGTTGAGTTCTAGTTAAGAAACATGAGAGGAAGGAAAATACTGAATGACCATTTTACTTGTTGAGTTCTGGAATTTTGATTTCACCAGGCTCAAGAACAGCTCCAAGCAGAGGTGCTAAGGTATAAAGCCAAAATTGAAGATCTGGAAGCGACTCTGGCTCAGAAAGGGCAGGTAGGCATTTGGTTGCTGGCTCTTCTGCAGATGCCGACAATTCAGTCTGACCTTCCTCTAGCTTACCTGTGCATGGGCCACCTCCAAGACACGGCTTGGCTCTCCATGGGGACCTTTCTCAAACTGCGTCAGAGTGTTCAACTCTATTTCTGTCCCCGGTGTTGTTCTGGCCAGGGTGTGAACCCAGCTACAACAGTGAATGAGTTTGGGCAAGAGAGAGAGTGCCAGAGGAGGAGAAGCCCTGTACAAATAGCCTGGAGTTGTCGCAAGCTGTGTCCTTTGCCTCTATGCTACATTTATGGTTCTGCATTTTAATGTTTTCCATCCATATGTATCTAGCCTGTGTGCATTCTGACCCTTTTCACTTTTTGCCTGTGTGGTCACTTCTGAGTCCCCAGAAGGCTGGTCCTGGATTATTCAGACTGAAAAAGTAGAGGTAGTGAGTGACAATGAAAAGGGGCTTAAATTTTCCTGGCAACTTTGGCCCCAATGTCTTTGAAGAAGGAGCTGGCAGGGGTGGGTGTCATTTACCAGTCGTTGGCAGGCAAACAAACGGGGTGGAAAGAAGACTTCTCTGGCAAAGTGGTTTGACGACACAGGCTCTTTCGTGCCACTCTGAAATGCTGACTGCGCGATATTCTTTGTCAAACAGGATTCACACTGGGTAGAAGATAAACAACTTTTCATTAAGAGAAACCAGGAGCTTTTAGAAAAGGTATGTTGGGCGCAACACCTTAGTGGGGCAGAGGAGAAAATGATGAGAGATCCAGGAGCAGCAGGAGGTGCTCTCAGGAGTGGCACAGGGGCCAGGGGAAGGGGAGGCTTTTCCGGCGCTGCTCTGTCCTCTGCTGCGTGCTCAACCGCATCCCTGTCACCGCCATCACCATCAGCTAAGTGGCACATGTGCATGGCTCTGCGCTGGGCATTGTGCAGACTCGAAAGGTTGTGACCCCTGAAACCTACTGATTTGTCAATCATATATATGTACTGTATCTATACTGTGCATATATATATAGACACACGCACACAAACACACACATCCCATGTGGTTGTCCATCTACAAAAAACACTCTATGAATAAGACTTGTTATTTTGTGCAAGGAAATGACAGAATCTGACTCCAAGATCATGCTGCAACCTAGCACAGACTTGTATTCTCACTTTTAATCTTTTTGCTAAGCTTGGCTGTTTCTACTTCTTTTTAAAGGAAAGAATTTTCTTAGCTTCATCCAAAGCCCAAAATAAACTAACAAACTAAGGTACAAAAACAAACGTGGATTAGGCCCAAGAGGTAGAATTAATTCTGGTTGTCTGAACATAGGCTTTTGATTTGGGGCAATTAAACATAATAGAGATCATTGTTTAAGTTCAAAGATGGCTTTTCCTTTGGTATTTTACCTTCCACAAATCTGGTGAAAGATTACAAAATAATCTTGTGTTATCCTTGACAAAAATAGGATTTGAAAGCCCATTTGAATAAGGCAAATAATTCTGCAGATCAATTCTTAGTTATGTAGGAATGATTTTGGAATTATTTCTGCCAATATTTTCTATCCTTGGCAAGTAATAAAAGTTAACCAAAATGCCCTGGTAAGCATGAAAAGGAGAAAAAAGGTGTTTGTACTCCCTCGCCTCTAGTCTGGCAGAGTTAAGACATCCTATATCTTACTTTCTGCGTGATATGAGACAGAGCCAAAGTATACGTCATATAGAGGCTGGATAGCTATCCAAAATTGAAAACTGGTATTCTCGGAAAGGTTAAGAGGCTCTTTAAAGAAACATCATTGGCATTGGTTCTGGTCTATGAATTGCAATCTCTGAACCACTGATCTAATTGCTTCACTAACCACCAGAACCAGCAGTCTCCCCAAATATCCCGTCACTGTTCCAATACAAGATTCTAGGAAACAGAATCTCCTTTATAAATTAAGTCAGCTTCTAAAAACTTCTGAAAGTTCACTAGACCACAGGTATCTAAGGTTGACTACATTAATTAATGTCACATAATTTCTCACTATTTCCCCACCTTTATTTTCCTATGAGTCTCAGAGATGCCCAAGAATAAGTGTTATTACATTTTATCATCTAAACAATGATTCCCATTATGTTTTCTATCTGATTTCCTTTATTCTTGATTTCTTTGAGCTAAAGGGGGAATTTCTAAACCAAGGCTTCTAAGATAAAAGGATGACAGAAGTGACAATGAGGCTAAACATTTTACTTCAAAAATATAGATTTGGGAAAGTAAGATACATTCTATGATTTTTAAAAAGCCCCTGGGTTTGTATTTCTGAATTCAAGATTCTAAACAGTTACTGTGTATAAAAGCCCACCCACACTGCTAATATCAAGAGAAGCCCAAAACCTATTGCACTTCATGAAGGTTTTCTGAGCCCTTAAAATCCAAAGGTGACTCAGATGGACCCTGAGTCCATCCCTGGACTTAGGGACCCTGTCTACAGGGGGAGGCACATTTGTACACAGCTAACTGAATTTTATGCTTCATTAGGTTATACTGGAGACCCTGTAAGAAATTCTATAGGGAACAGAAGGAAGAGGTGTCACTTCTGAATGAGTAGACTGGGGAAGGCTCTTACAGACATTAGAACTTGGTGTTCAAGGAAGTGTAGGATTTTGTCACATAGAAAAGGAGATAGGGGACCCTTTTCAGGTGGAAGTGAGCAGATATAGAGTTCCCGGAGTAGCCAGTTCATTGAGCGAATCAGGGTTTCTAGATTCTAGTGTGCATGATCACATGTGAGTGTGTGCATGTACGTGTGGAGACGACAGCGATAATACCTAAAACTGGAAAGCTAGGTGGCGATCAGATTTTTAAGGCTTTTGAATTCCCTATTAAGGAGTTTTGGCTTTATTCTGTAAGTAATTGGAATTCAGCAAAGTTTTGTATGTGATGAGAGCTGTTTTTAAAAATTTATTGATATTTCTCTGACAACTTTAATTCCAGAAATGGGAGGTGTCAATCCCTCTTATTTATACCATTAAATCTGGCTCTAGTATACTGTCTCTGACCCACCACAAGGACATAGTAAGTTTTCTCAGATTCGCAGGATTCCTAGATTTTATCCCAAGGAACAGAGCTGTCTTCCAGCATTTTTCTCTGTAACTCAAAAAACTCAATCAAAGGATAACTAGAAGGAAAGCCAAAGACTTATTTTATTCACATCTACTTGGGAATATTTTTCATGATCTGGAGGATTTATTCACTGAATAAATGAATACTATCCATGCTTGCTTTGCAACATTGTAGATGCTTTTTGCAATGCTCACCTAACTTCAGGATTTACTTTATTAGATAGAAAAACAAGAGGCAGAAAACCACCGGTTACAACAGGAACTACAAGACGCCAGAGACCAGAATGAGCTGCTGGAGTTTCGAAACCTAGAGCTAGAAGTAAGGAAATGATGATGATAATAATAAAACTATTACATACTAATAATAATTAACATGTACTAAGCACTTCAAGGAGCTAGGGGCTGAATTAAGCCTTTTAGATTCATTCTCTCATTTGACCTCACAATCACCCGTAAAATTACATAGCTGAGGCAACTGAGATTAAATAACTTGCCCAAGTCCCGTGACTAGTAAGTGGTAAAGCCTTGATGCAACTCAGAACTGTCTGCTTAGATGTTGTTCTTTTCAACACTGCTGACTTTGTAAACAAGGCTAATGAATAATTTTTAGATAGTTAAAATAATAGATTTCAAACCTCCTCAATATTTCATTGCTTTTAAATAACCATGTCCATCCTTCATCGAATTTTGATGTATTAAAATTGTTACTTGAAGAATTTTATTTCAAAATGTGTTCTCTGTATAAATATTTTTAGTTAAATTTGAATTTATAAAAGTTAATTTTCTAGTCCCTAATGCATTTATGCAAAAAGCAAAGGGTTAAGGTGCAAGGTAACCTGTCTTAGGAAATACCTTAATTAATCTGACCCAATTTTGGGGTTTGTTGTTTGTTTTTGAAGTAAAACATACAAATCAAATCAGATTTTGATTGTATCATGCAGAATCTGGCATGGGATCTGGTTGAACGTATGTGGATATGTAAAAGGATAAGAAAAATTCCCATGAGATTTCTCTGTTATTTTGCCAGCGATTTCTTCTTGAGGTTATTTCAAATCAGGTCTGGATAAAAAGTTAGCAGTTGGCATGCTTCAGTGAAGACGAATAAGTCATCTTTTGTAGCCTACATATCTTACCCATAAAGCCTGAGTGGATTGAATATGCAATAGGCTGTTAGCTGCCATAAAACCTTGTGGCAAGACCCCTCTTTGTGATATCTGAAAGCTCTAAATATTCATACAGTTTAAATTGGAACTCCACTTCCCGAATTTCCCTGATCAAAAAATTTGCAAAAATGGATGACACCATCTATAAATTCTTCTCCCCTACCTCTTAGTTGACTAGTCAGTTCTTTTCCATTAAATTTAAGCATGAACATCTTGAATTTGATGTTTTTTTCCCAAATGACGTTGATAAACTGCTGAAATAGCATAAAGAGACCACTGGTTTAGTCTTTAATCAGTTATTGCTTTTTTATTTTAATTTCTATATATTCTTCACTGTATTTCAAGGAAAGAGAGAGACGATCCCCTCCATTTAATCTCCAAATTCACCCATTCTCAGATGGTGTCAGTGCTCTACAGATCTACTGTATGAAAGAAGGTGTCAAGGTAGGCAGCTATTTAATTTTTTATATTTGTAGAAATTAGAAAAACTGGGAATTAGAAAAAGGGAGGCTGCTCATGACTGCTTTGGTCTTTCAGTCACTGGATGTCATTTTGATACAAACTATGTAGGAATTTAAAATAGTCCCATCTATTGGAAAATCAATAGAACATAAACAAAATATTAATAAATGTATGGCAGATGCATGAATGGTAGCAGCAAAGAAGACAGGCATCCCTGATTATTTAGAACAGAGCGACATAAAGAATGACACACAATCACAATATTTAAGGTAACTAGCCTTAATTATCAAGGAGAAATACGAAATAAATTTAATACTTCAAGAAACATATTTCCTGTCTGCCAAGATGAGAAAGTTTTCGTTGAATCCCTTTGTTGTGCCATGCTAGGTGCTGTGGAATCCATAATCACGGAGTTTCAGAGTTAGAAGAGACCTTGAAGTCATCTAGTCCACTTTCTCTTTCGATGTGTTTAATTTAGGGAGGAGTTCTCTTTTGAAAGGGCTTAGGATTTACAACACGTTGCTGATTAGATAAAACATAATTTTATCTTTAGTGCTACTGAAATACATTTTAAATGTTAAAGTTGAATTGAGGTGTCTCTGTCTCCCAGGAAATATATTTTCCTTAATGTAAATGAAATCACATTGTGAATATATATTCCCTGGGGCAAAGTTGGGATGCCTCTGCTATTCCTGGTCTCTCCTTTACCTTCCGCATGGCCCTTCCTGCTCCCACTCAGCTGCCAAATATACTTGCTTCAGTTGCCTTCCCTCTTCCCGTGAGATTAAGCCAGACTTTCCCTTTCCTGGTGGTAAGGCTTTGCTATACTGCTGTTTGAATCTGAGTAAGAGGGGAAAGTGGTACTAATGAGGTACAAATTGGGAGAAAAATTGGGCAGTAAAATTGGGCTTCCCTGTCGTTCATCTTAAACCACTTCCATGGTGTTTAAACTCCTGGCTTTCCTGGACTGCATGAAAATTTAGATTCAACTCTAATTAAATAAAAAGCAATTTCCTTTGTCTTTTTCTTAGATCCTTTTTTTTTTTTTAGATAGATCACAAACAACCTAATCCAATGGATGTAATTTATATCCAAGGGAACTCATTCAAATGGTGGAGTTTAGCTACTTCAAACTGACTCAAGGAATAGAGAAAAAATAGTTTCCCATAGGATGAAATTAATGTTAAACACCTAAAAAATGGAATTTGCACTATAGTTTTTCATGTGGCAGTCAAAATTTCACCAGGTCAGAATTTTGCTAATTAGAATGAAATTGGTTGATTCTTCATGTTTATTAATATAACCTATTACTTTCTTTGTACCTGAAATCTATCACAATTGGAAAAAAAAGTTTGGTAATTATAAGAAAAAAATCAATGATCATATATTCCAAGTCCTTACTACTTGCTGACTCTTTACTACATAGTATCTTTATCCTCAAGATCAGCCTATGAAGTAGGTATTTATTATCTCCATTTTGCAACTGGCAAAATTGAGAATGAACTGTTAGGTAGTATGCCCAAGTGCACGCAGCTTGTAAGAAGCAGAGTAGGAACTTACAACCAGGTGTGCCTGATTGAAAACATCCCAAGAAGGTACAGCCCTACAATGTCTTCCTCTAACTTAGTGTTCAGGCACTGATAGAATGGCAGGCCACCTTTGTGCCTTTGACTTGAATGCATCTCCTTAATTTTGCAGGATGTGAACATCCCTGATCTCATAAAGCAGCTTGATATCTTGGGTGATAATGGGGTAAGTAATGAATTGATTAAGTGTAGTATAGATATGAATTTGCCCATACAGAGGCAAGAAATACTTTCCAGTGCATCATGTGTAAAATAATAGCAAGTGAGATGCCATGTTCACATAAGGATGTTAGCTCCCTGGCGTCTAGAATTTATCAAACAATTTGGCTAAGGGATTGGAAGGATCTCTGGAAGGTAGAAGTAGAAACAGGTCCTGGTAAAGTATTTTTTATAGACATATTTCAGGTTTGAATGCTGACCACATCTGCAGTGATTAAAGCTAATTACTGCCTGACTGTTGCACAGAAGCATCCAGTGTGAAATTAATCAGTCATGCAGTTGCAAATGCTGCTAAATACTAGGGTTGTTGGCAGCCCCGTGAAAATGGACCAGGAAGCTCTAATCCCTTTTCTTTCTAAAAACACCTCCAGACAGGGTCAAGGCATATTAATTCAGTGGGAGGACCATTCATTGTGATACTAGAAGTGTGTGTAGGTTGAAGGAGTTACTGTTTTTTTCCCCTTGAAAAATTATCAAAGGAGAGAACAGAATCAACAAAATTACATCAAAACTGCTATGAAGAGACTGCTCTTTATTTCATTTTGGTTTCTGTTTTTCTCATAACGTGACTATTAATGAAGTATGCTTACAATGACACAAATCAAGACAGTAGTAAAGAGATGTAAAAAATCACATTTAATATACTTCTTTGAGGTTTTGAATTAACTCTTTGTTCATTATTACTAGACAGAACAGGATTCGTTACGGTCCCACACAGGCATATTCAGAACTGTCTGTGGCAGGCAGTTAGGCAGTATTTTTAGTGTAAATATCATAAGCATCTTCAGCTTATTTCCTCTCTTTTTTGTTTTTCACAGAATTTAAGAAATGAAGAACAAGTGGCCATAATTCAGGCCAGCACTGTGTTGTCCCTGGCAGAGAAGGTAATTATTTGTACTGACATTTCAATCATCTCTGTGTCTGGCTTAACACCCAAAGAGCAGGGTAGGGCGTGAAGGAAATTCCTTTTGCACATGATTTTATGTTATTGAATATATAATACACCTTTTATTTAAGGGTGATACAACCCAGATAGAATGAGAAAACACAGAAGAAAAGTCTACACACTGATTGGGGATGGGTGGATAGATTTGGCTTTGAAGTCTCTTAAAAATATATAATTCTTTAAAAATGGGAAACTTCTGGATTACATTATTCAAATGATCCCTACCGAGCTGGGAAACCAACAAAGAAGGTTTTTGTTGAGAGGTGGTAAACTGGAGCATTGCTCTTGTCACAGACTTTTCCTCTATTGCCATCTCATTCACAAAGCCCAGTGTAGAACTTTCAGGAGAAAATCAATACTGAGTGTGCTCTTGCCCCCTTGTGTCTAAACCCGGTAAATGGCAAGAGAGAGAGAAGAGGAAAGAGCCAAGTGGAGAAGCCAGATAACTTGTATTGAGGGCACCTCCGCAATCAGCGCATGAAGCCGGGACTGGTAGCACGCACCTGTAGTTCGTTACTTGGGAGACTAGGGAGGGAGGATCACTTGAGCCCAGGAGTTCGGAGCTGTAGTGTGTTGTAATCACACCTGTGAGTAGCCACTGCACTCCAGTCTGGAGAACATAGCAAAACCACATCTCTTAAAAAAAAAAAAAAAATCGACGCAGAGTTGAGAGTCATGTGCACCTGGTTGAATAAACTGAGAAGGTATAAATTCATTGAGATGCTTCCTTAATTCCTAATGTATAAAACGCTGTTGGAAATTAAATGAAACCATGTACAAGAAATCAGTTTTCTCCAATCTGAAATGAGGGAATGTTACCGGTCAAATGACACCATTAAGTTACTCAAAATAATGACATAAAAAAAAGTAGAGGAGCAAGAAAGTATTGCTATAAAATAAAAAGATACTTAGAAATATTGAAATGAATATTTGTTGGATTGCAATTTAAGCAAAACCAGGTGTTTTTTTTTTTTTTTAAAAAAAAGGACATTTTGCTGACAACTGGGAAAATTTTCATATGGACCAGATATCAGATGACAAAAAGAATTGATGTTAATTCTACAAAGTGTGAAAACAGCCTTCTGGTTATGTTATCAATGCTAACATCAATACCATATAACAGAATGATACATTCTGCGTATTGGGAAAGATAAGTTCTTTGTATGTGATTTAAAGTGTTTCCACTTAACAAAAAATAATTCTTCCACACTTTGCTATAATCAGTTTTACATACTGAAAAATTACCATTTCTCCAGTCTGCCCGGCCATCTTCCTCTCATCCTGCTCCCCCCAGCCATGGAGCTATCAGGCATGGTATCCCTTCTGCTCGGAACTTCCTTTTCATTTTTTCCTAGTCATCTCTCACCAATTCTTCAGACTCCAGTACAGTTAAAACTTCCAAGAAAGCCTCCTATGGTGCCCTCCAGTGAGAGCAGAAGTCTTGTTGGTCTTGTTCACCGTTACAGCCTGAGTACCCACCTAGCACTTGGTAGACATCCATGAATACATTTGTTGAATGAATGGATGGATGGATAAATGCGTAGAAGACTATAGTTTTGTTTCTCAATTAAGTGATAAAAATACATTGTTTTCACTTCAGTTCTCAGTGTGCTTCCTGATATGTAAGGGAAGTAGACTAAGCACCTTAGTGGACAGCACACAGATATACGTCATATCAAGCAATCATGTCAAACACTTTTGTCTTGTTAACCCTTTAGTGGATCCAGCAAATCGAAGGAGCAGAGGCTGCCTTGCACCAGAAAATGATGGAATTGGAAAGTGACATGGTGAGTACAAAGTTGAGGTATCATAAAAATTAAGAAAAATTTACAAGGCAAATGGAAAATGAAAGTTGCCTCTACTGGTTTTATCTGGCACTGATGAAAATATATAGCCTCATTATTTTGTGTTCAGACCATGGAACAAAATTCCCAGAAGTATGTAACAATTTCAAGTTACAGTCTCAAAAAACAAATGTTGTATTTTTGGGAAATTTCCAAAACTAATGCTGAAGAAAATTGAGTTAGGTGTTTTCTTGTGTTTTCTTTCTTAGGCTAAATAATTTTTCTACTGTATTTAATTATCAGGTAAAACTTAACGAAATGGTGGATGTAACTCTGATTTTAAAAATCCTCAAGCCACCTCCCATCCATTAGGATAGCTCCTATCAAAAAAACCAAAAAATAACAAGTGTTGGCAAAGATGTGGAGAAATTGAAACCCTTGTACACTATTGGTGGGAATGTAAAATGGTAGAGCTGCTATGAAAAAGTATGGCAATTGCTCAAGAAATTCAAAATAAAATTACCATATGATCCAGCAATACCACTTCTGAGTGTATATCCAAAAGAATTGAAAGCAAGGTCTGGAAGACATACTTGTACACCCATGTTCATAGCGGCATTACTCACAACAGCCAGAAGGTGGAAAAAACCCAAATGTCCATAGATAAATGAATGGATAAATAAAATGTGGCATATACACATAATGGAATATTATTCTGCTTTAAAAAGGAAGGAAATTCTGATACAGCTAGCTACAATATGGATGTACTTTGAGGACATTATGTTAAGTTCAAAAAAGCTAGTTATAAAAAGATACTGTATGATTCCACTCATGTGAGGTACTAGAGTAGTCAAACTCACAGAAACAGACAGTAGACCCTGGTTGCCAGGGGTTGAGAGGAAGAGGAGATGTAGAACTGTTGTTTAATGGATATAGTTTTAGTTTTTCAAGATGAAAAAAATTCTGGACATTGGTTGCATAACAATGAATACAATTCACACTACTGAACTATACACTTAAAAATAGTTAAGGTTGTAAATTTTATGTTATGCATATTTTACCACAATTAAAAAAAAAAAATAAATCCCCATGTCTAGGAATTGGTTATTATTAACTTACAACAATGACTAGAATTTTATAACAAGACTATCATTAACATTATCATGATAACTAAAACACATATAATGGATTCCTATCAGGGAGTCCTATAATAAGAACAACATGCATTTATGTAGCATGTCGCAGCTTATAAGTCATTTGCTTGTATTTTATACAGGGTTCAGATTTTACCAAGAGGTTAGGCTCTAAAGTTAAAACATATAACGAGACCTGTACTGTATTCAATATTACCCTTGAAAGCTCTTTAAATGCACAAATATTAATTACACAATCAGCCTGTACCAGGTACTGTTCCAGGCACTGGAACCCAGGCATCATCAGGAAAGTCAACAACAAAATTGCTGCATGCAGACATATATTCTCTCAAAAGTCAACACAATTGGGTTTTCTCCAGGGTTGGAAGAGGCCTTTGTTCCTTCAATTAAGCACCCAAAGAAACAATTGATTCGTACTTGGGACTATGTTGTACACAATGATACAGTTTTGAATGCCAATGGCAAGATGCTCATGACATGAGAGGCACACAGAAATTGAGAACCAGTGAGGGGGCGTCAATTTTATGTCTCCCAGCTCAAACTGGCTTTGTGACAAGGGCAGATACCCACTCATTAAGTGGCACTGTGGGTGGATTCACTCCCACTTTTTATCTTTTTTTTTTCCACTTCCACTTTTTAAACTGTTATTTGTCCTTATGTTTGCTAATTGTACACAGATGAATTTGAACAAGTTAAATTTGTTTATTATACAAGGCTGCCATGTATAACATTTTATAAAAGTCTTCCAAAGATATACTATCACAATATTTTCACCCAGATAGACTTATTATTTAACACTTGTCAAAATCTATACTTACTTACATACTCTCAGATTGGCATTAAAAGTCTTTTAGAGCATTCCATGTGGGTTTTTCATTATATCATTTATGCTTATTTCCATTGATTTTCACATTCCCTCTGAGAGACTGTGAAAGTTAGACTACGTCCCCAACAGGCAAAAATCTATGACTCTACAAATACTAGTGATTTGCCTTATGGTAGAATTAGAGAAAGCATTAATCAACACAATTTACATGTCATTTTCTAGTTAACTAAGCTGACTCTATTTATCATAGGAACAATTCTGCAAAATAAAAGGCTACCTGGAAGAAGAACTAGACTACAGAAAACAAGCTCTTGACCAAGCATATATGGTAGGTACAAGTGATAGACACCCAGAGTATTTACAATTATATGCTATGGAGTAAAGTATCCTATTTAGTTTGCCATGCCATGTACTTGAATAGACCACAACATTCGGGTCATTTATTCATTAGTTTCCAGTTCTAATTTAGAACAAATATATCCTTAGCTCTTTGCTATTATAATAGTCTTATAATATTTAATAAATATTACATGATACTCATTTTTTTAAAATTAAATATGTATCATTAGATAATACTTAGATGAAGGAAAGATTGGATGGCAGTATAGATTAAAGAGAAATTTTTTTTTTCTATTCCTGTTCCTTCTGTATAAAGAGAAATTTTATTAAATCCAATTTTGGGGGAGTCTGATCTAGTTGGTAGAATACTAATGTGTTTAATGTTTGTTATGTATATATTTAATTCATTTATTTCTCACAACAACTCTATGAGGTATACATAAGATTATTATTAGTATCTTATATATGAGGAAAGTAAGGTTTAGAGAGCATAGAACTTTGCCCAAGTTGGGAAACAGGTAGTGTGTAGATCTGACTCTGAATACTGTGGCCCTAACTACCATAATCCAGCCGCAGAGAGGGAGGCTGTGTGGGTAAGTGGGTTGTGCCTTTTTTTCTCCCACAGAAGATTATGCGGATTGAGGAGCACATTTGACCCATTCCCTGTATCAAATTCATACCACACAATTCCTAATATTGGACTACAGCTCACGTTTCTTCTGTCCTGATGCCCAGCCTTCCCCCCCACCATTAATTCACAGTAATGAATCAAAAGAAAAAGAGCAAACTAGAGGAATATTTCAAGGAGTTGCTAGCAGAGGTTTTTATAATGCTTTCCTGGAAGCAGCCTGAGTCACTTTTGGGAAAAGAGTGAAGCACTCAGCTCCTGCTGTAGCAAAGATGAATTAGTCTTCCCCCTCCAAAATGAATAAGAGATTCTGAGCACTGTTTGAGAAGAGAATGCAAGTTGGTGCTAATTAGAGAACAAAAAAGAAAGTAATTTTTCCCTTTCACCTTTGCCACTTCTGCCTATACATAAAATAAGGTTAAGATGTATGTTTATGTGGTGCCCAAGACTACTGAGTAATCATTCAAAAAAAAATGAAAAACCTATTTAACTTTAAAAAGATGAAATCTTCTTCTAGAACAATATTCCCCACCAAAGCGTGTCTAGTTGCTTCTGTCAAAGTTACAGGGGGATAAGAATGTAGATTTTGGCAACTGTATCTGCAGCTTGTGGAAAAAAATAAAAACCAGATATGAGGCAGTAGACCCTTCATCTATAAAAGAGGAGAGCCAAAGAGAAATATTGTAGCTAGAACAATTATAGATCTCAGAGAACTAAAAAACAGACCAATTCCAAGACGGCAGGTCCTTTTTTGATCTTATTTCCCAATTTTACTTCAAGAAAAAATATGGAGACTATAAAGCCATCTTCAAGTACAGAGTTTTGTCATGTGGAAGAGAGATGGCATTTTCTGCATGAGATATATCTCCAATTCCAAGTATTTTGTTGCAACTTTGACCACTTATTTTTAAAAAGTACAGTCACCATGATAGATGACTTTAAATATCTGAAGGGTTGGTTGTCAAGTGGAAGAGAGAACGAATTTATTCTCAGCTCTATTTGAGAATAGGAGGTACATGTACTATAGCCAAGTAAGGGCTTTCTAAAAATGAAAAGTATATGGAATGGACAGGATCCCCCAAAAGAGAACACATTTCCCCTTGCTAGAGAAGTTCACATATTGGCTAATGACCCTTACGGAATCTCATAACACAGGGGTTTTCAGAAGAGCAGTTAGGCTGGAGAAGCTTTGAAATTGCTAAGATCCTGTAAGTCTAAAGTAATACATCTATGCACATACACATCCATAGTGTACTTCCCCACACCACACATAAATGCCAAGTTCCAAAGTTAGACTTTTCTAATTCTATTTGCCAGAGAATCCAGGAACTAGAAGCTACTTTGTACAATGCCCTGCAGCAAGAAACTGTTATCAAGTTTGGCGAATTATTAAATGAAAAACAGCAAGAGGAGCTGAGGACGGCAGTAGAAAAGTTACGGCGGCAAATGCTGAGGAAGAGCAGAGAGTATGACTGTCAGATTCTTCAGGAGAGAATGGAGCTCTTACAGCAAGCCCATCAGGTGAGGACTGAGTCGCTGCATCTGTGTAGGGTCAGTACTAAGCCAGCGGGACTTAGTACTGCGCACATGGTACTGAGTGCGGGTATGGAGAAGCCCAGGAGGTAGAAGTTATTTTCAGAGACAAAAATAAATAGCTGTTGTTTCTCACCTTCACTCAGATACAGGATGACAGTTGTGTAACGAGTTGGTCTTGAGAAAATTGGCATTTCAGAAGCATCGCAGACTGCTACTATTTTTAGAACTTTGTCAGAAAATACTATTGGAATCTCAAGGAGGCTGATTATCTCCCCTGTGCAGGGAAGCAGGACCCTCTCCAGGGCTTCCCTCCCTCTGCCCATGCCAGTCCGTAACCTAGCCAGCCTGATCAGATAATCTGAATAGGGTAGAAGAGAAAAGGGCCTTTTTTTTAATTCCCAGAAGAAACAGCAACAACAACAAAGCCCGGAAGCTCCATTTACTTACTGGCACTTGCTATATGTCAGGAACACAACTAAGGGCTCTTACTCATATCATTTCATTTCATTTCCATAATAGCTCTGTGAGGTAAGTATTCTTATTATCCCAATTTAGGAGATAACGATACTGAAGATAAGAGTGCATAAGCGATTTGCCCAAGATGACACAGAAAGTAAGCAACAGAGTCAGGATTATTGCAAGGTCTGCCTGACTCCAAGGCTGGTGTGCCTAACCACTGCACTACACTGTCAGCCATGACTTGTATGATTCCTCCGGACCAGCAAGGCTCAAAATAGGCACCCAATACTCATTTCCAGCCAAAATTCTTAATTTTAACTCTTCGTTCGTGGCATAGCTTGACAGGTGAAGGGCTGGGGCCCTGATCAAAAAGCAGATTCAATAAGAATTCCCCAAATTGTAAGTGTCGGGCTAGAGTATTCAATCCCTAGAAGCTATAAGAAGCAACTGGTACAGTTGGATGCATAGGAGGTAAGAAACACGTGGTCATTAGCGATCAACGAGTGGAAAAGGAACAGCATGTACTTTATGACACCAATGAGAACAGTTCACGGGGAACATGACCCTTAGCACACTCCCAAGGCAGCCAGGAACACTGTGGATCTTTATAGGCTAACAGATTACCCAAGTTAGCAGGAAACTCTGAAGCCATTTGTCCCCAGAGATGATAAATAGAAGCATGTTTCTATCAGTGCCCCTTTGGATTCCATCACAAAGGTTTGGCTTTGACCCATGGAAAGAGTTTTTAGAGCCTTTATTAATAGGCTCTATGGCATCATTGCATTACTTCATGCATTCTTTCCTTCTAGCACAGGATAAGTGTCGTCTACACAAATCTCGTAGGCTGCAATAGCATTTAGTTAATTTCGACAAATTGGGAGTTATATCATGGAACCACAAAGTATGTGTTGTTAAGATGTACTAATAGTTATCTAAATTTTTGATAAAATCCTTACCCCCTTTGAGTCTCTCTTTAAACCAGTTAGCTAAGGTACTTCACTCCTGAAAGAGTTGGTTTTGTTTGTTTGTTTTAAGTCATCCAGTTTGAGTTGATAGGCACATTACATTTCTGAGCCTCAGAGGGTTCCATTGACGTTTTCTGTCTCCTAAACAAGTGTTCATTTGATTATGCCTTTTCCAGGTATTTCTTACTCTTCTTCTTCCCTTTTAATCAGTAGCTTAATTTCATAGAATTATTCCAGAAGGCATTGGCCAGGATTTGTCATATATAATTATGTAATACACTCTAACTTCTAGAGCATATCACTAAGCATTTATTAGACATTTCTGCTTGAATGTTTCAGAGTGAGCTCAAACATGCATTCTTGTCCTTCTCTCCTCTCACCCCATCTGCCTGTCTTGGTCAGTAGAATTATCATATCCACATCATTCAGGCTAGAAACACTGGAGTCATCTCTGTCCTTTACCTCCAAGAATTAATGCCAACACATCCATCTGGCATTTCCCCTGAAATGTTTTTGAAGCTGGTCCATTTTGTTTGCACTTGTCACCCAGGCATGTATGTGCAGGACTTTTCATTAATGCAACAGCTTCTAGGTACTGCCAAATGTCCTCTAAGGTAACCTGACTCCGTCACCGACACACTTATTCAGCCAAATCTTTAAATGCATTTCCTAGATGCTAGATGCTGTGCTAGGCATAGAGAATTCACCATGGACCCTGCCTTCACAAAACTTAGGATCTGTAGAGGGATACAAAGGAGATTAATACAAAGAATAATTATGATACATCTTAATAAATGGCATTTTAAAAAGTACATGAAGGTGCCACAGGGTCTTAGTTCCAGCTCTCCTCTCCTTGGTCTACCATGCATATCGTCACAGATTCTTCTCACCTTTTTTCATGGTACATTTTTGCCCAGAAGCCTCCATGGTTTCAATTTCCAGTTGAGTCAAGCGTTGTGCAAGTCTCTTCATTAGCTGGCTTCCTCTCCCAAAAAAACTTGATGTGAAACAATCTCCAGAGCATACCTTCCACTCCACTCATGCAAAACTTCCTGGTACCACTCGGGCCATGATTTCCCACCTCTGAGCCGTTGTGTGTGTGACTGCTCACCCTAAAATGCTCTTCAATTCCCATTTCATTGATCCAGACATTCTCATTTTTCCAGTCCCAGTTTAAGATCCACCTTCTTCAGGAGCCTCTCCCTGATGAAGAAAATGGACCACACACTGCTGAAAAAATCTACATTCCACACCCTGTTATACACTCATTCAAAACCATTCACTGAGAAGCCGCTGTGTACCAGGCACTGGGAATGTGGTGGCAAACAAAGACATAAAGGTCACTACTGTCATCTGTCTTACAGATGGAAAAGGACAAAGCCACACATGAACAGTGACCAAGACAATTTCAGAGAGTGGCAATAAGTGCTATGAAGAAAGTTATAGAATGTGTGTGAGTTTGGGAGTAGGATTGGCCACTTTAGACTGGCTGGTCAGAGAAGGTCTCTCTGAAGATGTCTAAGACCCAAGGAACAAGCCACACAAAGATCTTGGCAAAGTGTCCCAAAACATAGGGGCAGCAAGGGCTAAGTCCCTGTGGTGGGAATAGTCAAGGAACAGAGAAAAGGCTAGTATAGCTGGAGCACGCAGAGCCAGGATGAGGTTGATAGGAGGTGAAGTCAGAGAGCTAAGAAAAGGCCAGAGCAGACCACGTAAGGCCTTACTGGAGTTTGGGTTTTATTCTGAGTATAACTCAGCCACGCTTCCTCTGTCCCCTTCCCACCCCCGTAAACTCGAGGGTCAGTGGTGAGCATTTTCACATTTGGAGAGTTCACACTGGCTGCTGTAGGTGGATGTAGGATGGTCAAGATATGAGGCAGGAAGAGCCGGTGGTGAGCTATCATGCCAGTCCTGATGAGGGATGACAATGACTTGGTGTACCTGGTCACACTAGAGATCAAAAGAAGTAGATAGAAAAAGATCTATTTTGGACCTGACAAGGTTTCCTGTTGGATTGGATGGCAAATGGATGGGAAGGAAAAGGAAATCAAGCATATGTCATACAGTGCAGCATAACAAATTCATTTAACAAATATGCATGGACAGCTTCTCCATGCCAATCGCTGTACCAGGAATTGGAGATGGTGATGAGCTGTACCAATTTTTGCTGTCAGTTACCTTTTCTACTTAATTTTGTTATTGCATCTGGACCTGATCTTTGTGATCAGGAACTAATTGATGCCTTATCTGTATTCTCCATTATATCCAGCATAGTCCTGAACATGCAATGAGTGAGGTGCCCAACAAGCACAGACTTGATGGCTGAACAGATACTGCAGTACTCTCACATGCTAATGATTTTGTCAGCATGATACTTACCAGTAGACCTGCCAAGGAATTACTTGTACACTCAAGGTGGAAATGTCTTGCAAATGTATGCTTTTACTGTAGCTTTGGAGCATAGGCAGCACTATGGAAACATACACCAGCACACACAACACACACATATATACACACCATCCCCTTCTCCAGCATCCATTGTCATGTAATTTCAAGGTCAAATTTGATGGTCTCACTCCGACCAAAACACACCATCCCCTCCTGCACAAACCTCAGCTCCTTTCCTTTAGAGCAGGATTTCTCAAACTTGGCAGTACTGACATTTTTTGAGCCAAATAATTCTTTATTCTTTACTGTGGAGGCCTGGGGGAGGTGCTGTTCTGTGTACTGTAGGATGTTTGGTAGCATCCCAGGCTTCTACCCACACCCTAACTTCTAACTGGGTACACACAGTACCCAGTTGTGACAATAAAAAAAATTGTTCAGGCAGCTAGATAGTAGCAATGGTTGCACAACTTTATGAATATGCTAAAAACCACTGAATTATACAATTTAAAATAAAAAAAATGTATTAGCTAACTCTTTAAAATATCCAGAAATTGCCAAATGTTCCTAGAGGGAGGGAGGTGGCAGGCAAAATCACCCCCAGTTGAGATCCACTGTTTCAGAGAGAAGGAGATGTGATTTCCAAGTTCAAGTATCCTTTGTTCTAGCTAGCTTCCCTTTTTTCTCCCCATGTTGCATTATAAAAACCTCTCTTTCTAAATTATCGCCCCATTTGGCTTCTAGTGTTTTCTTCTTAGACTCCCCCAGTTTTCTATTTTCTAATTATTCCCAACAGAGGCATTAAATAACAAGCCCGTGCGGTATATCCATGTGCAGGAACACAAAAAGCCTTTCAATTGCCAGATATTAATGTGAAATTTTTACTTGTAAATAATTATCTATGTAATGTTGATTTCAAATTTGTTCTGTTTAGATTAGTGGAATTTTGTTACATAGTTGACAGGTAAGTTCAGAGACAGTCCTGGAGTTCCTTTGTCTTTCAGATTACTTGTGCTATTTTTGTTATGTTCTGGGTTTTTTTTTTTTCCTAATTTATAGTTCCCTCTTGGGCATTTTTGTTGAAGCATAATCTCTATTTTGTTTTATGAGAATTGGCCAATCCTGTTTTGTGAGGCTGTATTACCCTGAAACAGTTGACACAAGGTTGAAAAAAAAAAGGTTAGCAAAGAACAACGGTATTGTTTACATTTGTGTGAGTCAGCCTTAGCCATTTTTAATGTCGTAATAAACAACCAAAAATCTCAATCCAAATGGTTTACAATAAAGCTTGTTTCTTGCTCCCTAGCTCTGGGACATACTGCTCTCTCTACAACGATGTAATATTCCCACATCTCACTCCAACTCACATTCCACTGGCCAAAACAAGTCTCGTGGCCAAGCCCGATGTCACCCAATGTCAGTGCGGTGGGATCTGTACCTCTCTCACTGGGTAGGCATTGGCAGGGATAGGCCCAGTACAGATAGGTGGCAAGTATTTTTTGAAAATATAATCAATGACAATGATTTTCCACCATAAGAATGGATAATTTTTGAAACATGCAGTCCCCTTTTAGGTAGGGAAAAATGTACATGTAATGTTTCCATCTGCTAGTACAAATGTTCATATTTTTATAGTAAGTTTTGCGTTTTAGTTTGGTGAACGATTTTTCTGTACAACTTAACACCCACTAATGCTTTCTTTTTTTTTTTTTTTTTTGTCTTTCTTCAGAGAATCCGTGACTTAGAAGATAAAACAGACATCCAGAAAAGACAGATAAAGGATTTAGAAGAAAAGGTATGTGTTGAGTTCAATATTTATTTTATTCTCTATTTGCTCAATCTTAAAGTCATATTGATTTTGCTCACTGCATTTGCTTTCTGTCTGCTCAGTTATTGTGTGTTTTGCAGAGGCAGGTGTAGCTGCTGTAAACATAGCCTTCACCTTCAGTCAGGCACCAGAATTCCTGGAAAGGTTCTGGCGTCAGTAACCCAGCCTCGACATGTTTGCCCTTCGTGTTGATTTTTCATTCTTTTCTGTGTTTTCTTTCTTCATCTTCATTTCCTTTCCAAAAGTTTCTTCTGAGTTTTATTATTCTACTTTGCTCTTTCTTTTAAAAATCTTTTTAGCACCTTTTTAAAATCTTTCCCATTATTATTCATAAAAAAGACCTTTCATCTTTGTGTAGTTTCACCTCGACAATAAGTTCAGAAACTTAGGTTGACCCATGATAATTAGATCCTCCTGTCCCTCGCCTAGTGGTCTGAAGGAGTACCTGCTTCTTCCAAGTCAGCCAGTGTTTTGGGGGATAAAACACAGTGGTTCTTAGAGGGCACTGGGAAGTGCGTGTGTGGTGGAAGAAGGGGCCGGGCACTGGCCAGGAGGCCAAGCAGGCTGCAGTGAGCCAGACTGTCCCTGCCCAGGACACAGCAAGGATGGCAAGGAGGTTTTGTCTGGCATTCCAATCTGATCGACTGGAAGTAGCTACCCGAATCCCAGTATTGAAAAAGGAGAGGGCTGTTTTGCAGTATCTTCCGTGGGTACATGAGAAGAAAATAATAAACCATCTGCCATTCCTGAGACAATAGTTAGAATTTGGTTCATCTCAAGTTGCCTCTATAGTTACCCAAATATGTGAGGTCAAAGAGAGTTGGTGGGGTCTAGTAGCCAGACCACCAGGCACCCGGACTCACCCAGATTCCTATACAGGTGGGTCTTCAGGGACTCATCTGACCTTGGGTAAGTGACTGTACCTCCTATGTCTAAGCCATGACTATAAAACAGAGATGATAATACTTGCCCTTACCTCTTCTCATGGGTTCCATGAGGAACAAATGAAGTCACTTATATGAAAAGTAGGAAAGACTAAGAAAGTATAAGTCAAATTAAAAGCATAATTTTTCAAATTTCACTCCTCAAGTACACATCTTCTGCAAAATTTTAAATTTGAATTTCCCTCATTTCAGAAATGGGCTATTTGGTTCTGCAGGATCAAACAAGGCAAAGGTAAAGTGCAATAAACCAAGGACTGAGTCTAATTTCCCAGTTTTAGCAGGAAGACCCACAGAAGGCAGGGATTGCTCCCAGCCTCCCTGGCTGTCAGAGCCCATGCTGGAAGTCTTCCACCGTCCACACCTTTGAATGGCCAGATCTTAGTCATTCTCTCTGCTAATTCATAAACTGTCCTAGGGCTGGCTCAAGGGGTAGTCAAGGTTAAGGCAATTCTGCCCCCAAAACTTCATGCTACCATTCAGTCCCCATTCGGCTGAGGTTTAAAAACACAAATAAAAGAGGAAGGTTTTTTTTTTTATTATTATATCTATTAATGTCACCACCCTAGATTATTCTCTAAATAAATCCCATGGAAATGTTGGGAGAAGGGGAACTAAGATTATGTTCACTGTCAGAATTCAGTGTGAACTTTTTCACAATTCTTTTGCCCAATGCACTTTACAGGTCTGAACTTCCTAAACATTTATGATAAAGAGATAATATACAGAACAGAAATCAAGGACTCTTTAGTTATCAAAGCTGCATATTTCACGGATGATAGCAAATTAAACCACTTCAAAAACAATTCCGTTGATTTCAGATTAGAGATTTCTCTGAGAGGTGAGGTTTATAACTCACCTTCTATTCACTTGACTTCAGTTCAATTTGCCCTCAAGCCAGGTTAAAAAGGCTAAAGATCCCTTATGTCAGAGATACTCTTCATTGTTTCCCTTGGGGTACAACACCCAGTCAGGGTATATGCAATATCCCTTCCTTGTTGCTCATTTCCATGCTCACAATTAGTACAAATCAGGGGATAACAAATGCAAAATTGCTTCAACTGTACGCAGCACTTTACCTTATCCAAAGCACTTCCACTGCCATTATCTCATTTGATTCTCAATTATTCTATGAGACAGACACAGCAGATGTTACGATCCTCTTTTATGCAGATAATAAAACAATGGCTCAAGGAAATTAAATAACTTGCCTAAGATTAGGTAACCAATCTATGGCAAATCAAGACCAGAGAGGTCAGGGAGTCTGACTCCAAGTGCCATGGTCTGCTCCCCTACACTGCAGGGACTAAGAATCTCATCACAGACTAAGTGATGGGCATCTCCTCATGCCCGGAGAGGTAGCTCTGGTGTCTGATAGTCTCATAGGAATAATGAGAAGCCTTCCATTCCTCTCCTCTAGCTTCTCCTGCTACGGTTATATCTTCAAGGAATGAGAAAAAAAAAAAAAAAGGACAGAGTTTCTGCTTTTCAGAACAATAAACCAATACATGGCTCCTAGCACCATATTTATAACTCATTTGTAGAATTTAGCAATAGTGAAGCAAGGACCTTATACACAGTGGCATTAAAGGAAATATGCAAATAACATGCACAATATGGCAGTGCCACAGCCCTTATTCAAAAATGTGTCCAACAGCATGTTCCTGGATTGTAACAGTCAAGCAAAAGACTTCCTGATTCCGCAAAGGTGAACCACCAAGGAAATCAGTTATCTTTTAAAAACTGACCTGACCTGTTATGTTGTATAATTCACATACAGTTAGTTATATACCAGTGCTACACAAGCATGAGTTTGTCCAATTATCTGCTTCTCTAGTGAAGTTCCTTGGTAAAGACAGACAAGTCAGACTTCATTTAACTTCTGTGAGTCAAATAAAGAAAAGTCTATCCGAGAGGCATGACAGCTAGAGCAAAATGTTACATTCAGTATCTGAAACACCCACTGATGCAGAAGCATGTTTCATACCAATAGCATGGCCACCCATCCTCATTTGCCCAGGACAGACCCCATTTATACCTCTTGCCCCAGTGTAATTATTAAGGGTGTCCATTGCCTTCTCAGAAGTGCTCCACTGTGAATAATTAATTATATGTTTACCTTACATATTAATATTCTCCCTGCTGCACCTTGGTCCTAAAACCTACCACATAAACCAAATAGCGATAGCATTGTGTGATTAAGTGTATGTTCTGATTATCTTTTGTGTTTTTGAAACACCCTCCTGTATATGAAAGACAGAGCCAAGGATACATAATGAAGTAAGACTTAGGATATCTAAGCTCTAGCCCTCTCTGCGCCATGACATTGTGTGAATTTTAACTATTGATTTATTGCTCTGTGCTTATTTTTCTCATCTATAAAATTAGGAGCTTAGACCAATTATCTCTAAGACTCCCTGACAATTCTAAAGTGTATGAATCAGTGTTAGCTGAACACTGGCATTGCTGTCAGTGTTTCATCCACACATGAAAAGTACGGATTTTTTTTAAACAAAAAGGTAATTGAGGTGTATGTGAGAAGTGGTCATACTTGAGCAATGTGGAAAAGCTGAGGTTTTGTACTACCTGAATGGCACTACAGAAATTCAGATTTACATAATCTTCTTCTTTTTCTTCTGCAGTTTCTGTTTCTATTCTTGTTCTTCTCTCTTGCCTTTATTCTATGGCCTTGATGTCAAGGTGCCTCTTAAAGGTAAGATTCCATTTAATTCTCAAACTGTGGCTCTAAGAGGTATTTGATAAGAAGGATGCTGCATATAGTTACTATGCTGTGTTTTTTAAAAACAGACACACTTGGTATGGTTAGCCTAAATGTCATAAAATGAGAAAGAGAGGCAATCTATTTGGGTGATTATTGGATAGATAAAGAATCTATAAAGTGTGCTGGGAACCAAGAATATTTTCCAGTTAACTGTATTGCTTTGGGTAGTCACGATATCTGTGGACCTTAGTATTCTCATCATAATCTCCCATTACACGGAAAGAGTTGCTTCTATAAATGCAAAGTAAAGAAATATGACTTTATCTTTAAACTGGCCTTCAGCTTGAAAGTTCTGATTCTGTGAATCTAACAAGCTAATAATGATTGCTATTTTCAACCCTTTTCGCTAGTCTCTCTTCATCAGAACTCAGGAAAGCAGGCTATTCAAGTGAAATTGAATCTTGTTTTCACATAAGGGACTTTTCAATGTCAATTTGGAAAAAAAAGGAGAGTCTTATTACTATTACCAAGTACATGTCTCATGAATACATGCATAAATAATCCTGGCCAGTGATTCTCAGTGCTTAAAAATACAGATCCCCAGTCCCTGCTCTATACTTAATGGATCAGATCACTGATAATGGAGGTGAGACAGAGAGGGAGAGAGGGTGGGAGTGATGGAGAGCAAGGACTGGTCTGTATTTAACAAGCATGCCAGGTGATTCTGATGTTCAGCCAGGTATGGAAACCACAAATCTCAATACCATTGTTAAAAATAAAGAAGAGCTAGCTGCTATTCTAAATCCATTCATCATGGTCCAAGTCAATTTTTATTATCCTATTAAGTTATATTACATAGATATATTTCCTGGACCCCATTTTATTTAAAATTTCCTATAGCAAGTTGAAAATGGAAGAGACACACATTTCCTTTGTGAGTATCGACTCTATCACCTGGATGTGGAACAGACAAGTAAAAGTGCTTTAGCATGACCTGATATAAGGAAAGAGTTAAGCAGGTATGCCTAGAAAGTTTATGTCCTCTTGTAACCAGCTCTCTGGCTTTATTCCTTCTTCCAAAAGCTTTCTTTTCAGACTAGCAACTAACTATCCATTAATCTGGCAAGAAGGGCGATAACCAGACAGCACATACTGAAGAGGACTGAATCTATTAAACTGAATACGAAATTGTAATGAAATGAGATTCTCTAGGAAAGGATTAAAATGGCCAAATATCAGAAAACAGACAGCCTTCACTCCCCAAAAAATACATAAGCAGGGTAAATAAAGTTCAGTAACAGACGAGTGTTACATGTGGTTTAGGAAAGAAAAATCAAACCTCATAAACCAAACCTCATTTACTAGCTAGAAAATGAGAAGATTTCAACATTAACATCAATAATGGCTAAAACTTATCATACGCTAGGAGCTGTTCGTACATTTAATCCTCGCAAAACCCCCTATGAGGCAGGTACTGCAATTATTCCTATTTTACATTTGGAGAAACTGCAGCATGTGACTTTCCCAAGACCATACAGCTCCAATCGGCAGGGCTAGGATGTGTGTCCAGGCAGCTCATTTCAGAGTCCACGTTAACTGCTGTACTGCCTCACAGACAAAACAGGGCATTTCTCCCATATTTCGAGCAACACTGATGTCCACATGTATCAACAGCCATAGGCATCTTCTACTATTTGTGTGGTACTACTTCAAAACTACTGGCTTTTGAAATTACAATGTCCTCATCTGTATACCTTTTCCCATTTGATGTAACTCCATGAGGGATGTACAAGATTTGATTTATTTTTCCTCCAAAACAGCACATAATTGACACTTAGTAATTGTCTGTTAAATGAAAGACTATCATGATATTTTAAAATAATACAGCAAATTAATGCAGTAATGAATCTGGGCAGTATAAAATATATACCAGAAAGTGGCTGAGTAGTTTAGAATGCACAACTTTGAAGTTAAAATTACTCTTCTGCTTGAATCCTGCCATTTACTAGCCATATAATTAATGGTAGGCAATTTATTTAATCTACCCGAAATTAGGTTTCCTATTCTATAAAATGGTTATAATTATGTATTAAATATTTACAGTATGGTGTTGCATTGAGAGAATTGTAATGCATGTAAAAGACATCACATTGCCTAGAAAGTAGTTAAATAATCAGCAACTCTTAGCTATTATCATAAAAAGTTAGCTATCACATTTACTGAGTTTGCAAATATATAAATTCAAAATTATAACCTTTCATACTGCCAAGTAGTTTCCAGCCTAAATCCAAACAAGTTGTTGCTTTTTGATCTCCTCTTTTCAGGGAATAATCTGGATTTAAATAATATAAGGGAATACCACGGTACCGAAAACTGATAAATGCTGCTTTTGTGTCCAAAGTAGGCACGAGAGAGATAGGAATAAGTAAGGGAGAAAGGTTCCTGGCTTGTTGATGGTAGTAAAAGCATGCTGCAAATAACTATAAAAATTTTTTCTATACTAAATTAATGATTTATGTTCTGCTCATAAACCCAAGATTAACTTAAATTATACATAAAGGTACCCTCCTTAAAATAGAGTGACTCATACTTTTCTTTTAGCAATTACCTGTCAGTGATGATATAGAAGCCACAAAAAGCTCCCTAGAAGGCACTCTTACTACACTCAGTGTTTGATGACTAAATAACTCAGCTGCATGGATTATGTTGGGACTTTTACCTTAAACAGGGGGATCCAGGTAGTTCCAGAAGATATCTGCCATGCATTCTGTTTATTCTAAATAATAGCATACCACTATGTTAGCGTTCTCCAGAGGGACAACCAATAGGATGGATGGATGGATGGATAGATAGATGAGAGGGGATTTATTAGGGGAATTGGCTGTCATAATTACAGAGACTAAGAAGTCCCACAGTAGACCATCTGTAAGCTGGAGAACCAGAGAAGCAGGTAGAATGGCTCAGTTCAAGTCGGAAGGCCAAGAACCAGCAAAACTAAAAGTGTAACTCTCAGTCCAAGGCTGAAAGCTTGAGAGCCCCAGGAGGTCACTGATGCGAGTCCCAGAGTCCAAAGGCCAAAGAACCTGGAGTTCTGATGTCTAATCAATTCATTCCACCCTCATGGCCTAATCACCTAATGAGGTGGGACCTCATTAGGCTCCACCTCCAACTGTTGCATTGAGGATTAAGTTTCCAACATATGCTCTCTGCGGGAGAGATTCAAGACATAACGCACTAATTCTTCCACAAAAGACAATTACACAAGGAGACAAAGGAAAGAAGAAAATGAGAGGAGTAGAAAAACAGCTGTCACCAGGTTAGTTGTTATATCCAGGTTACAATGACCCATTGAAAATCCTCCTCTTCTGAGCAGGGATGAATTAAAGAAGAACATGAGAGCACCAGCTTTGTTCATTATGAAGTTGGGAAGACCAGAGAACAGGTGATCATGATTCTTTATCCACATACTCTGGTCTAGTTCATTTTTGATGATACCTCTCTAGTGTCAACCATTAATTCTTGAACTTGACAGCTCAATATTTTGACTTCCAGTCTAGTAACATAAAAAATGTTGAAAGGCACATAATACTGTATTATTGTTTTGATGCAGAAAAAAAAAACTTAACAAAAAATTAAAACTGTATAATAAAAACAGCCAGAGTTGACTGGTTATAAATTATTTGTTAAAATATGCAAATGTTTACTTTTTATTGCATTTATATTTTTTCACCCCCTCCTCCCACCAGTGCCTACAGGTAGCCTGTTGAAAACAAATGGCCACATGACCCATCTCTACTATATTTGTTTTCTAAAATAGGAGAATTTCACTCCTTATTGTTTTATACTGGTAAGGAAAGTCTATAAGATGAATCACTGTATGCCAGTTAATAATTTGTTGCTTTATGTAAATATATTCATTAGCCTTTCTCCAAATGTGTTAAAATTGTTTTCCTATCTGTCTCACAAATTGGACTATTAATAAAGCATAGAGTAGGGCTTATGTTATATTCATCTTACTATCTTCAATGTCTACAATAGTGCTTTATCTATCCTAGGTGCTGAATAAATTTTAAATTGACAGATGGACTCAAGGGCAGATGGATGAATGAATAAAGAGCTGGGCAGTTAAATACGAAAGCAGATTTGTGATGTGTTAGATTAGAGCCATGGATAGCATAGTAATGTTATGCTATTAATGATATGCAAGATAACAGATCTGATTTGTTCCTCATATATCATTTGGAGACTTACTTAAAGCATGCATTAACAAAGGAAAAAGTACATAAACAAATACATTCTCCCCTTTGTCCATAGCTGGAATAGGCTACCAAATGGTCTCGGTACTTTTGCTATAGACGCTCTTAAAACCCAAACTCCACACAGCAGTTAGAGTGAGTTGTTTGAAACCCAAATCTAATCTTGCCCCTATGCTGGGAAAACATCACCATTAGGATCAAGTCCCAATTCTTTAATGTGGCCAACAAAGCCCCATATGGTCTAACCACAGACAATCTCTCAGGCTTCCTGTTGCTCCAGTTTCCCTGGATGGGCCACACTGCCTCCTGCCTACCACAGGGTTTGCCCAAGCTGTCTCGGTGCCCAGAACACTTTCCTCCTACTTCCTCTAGTAAACACCTACTCACCCATCCTTTAGCTCTCAGCTCAGTTGTGATTCCCTCAGGCAAGTCTTTCTCAATTGCCCTCCTGGACAAATTTTACATACATTTAGATAAATGTCTCTATATTTTTTTAATTAGGGTTTCTCTTCCTCATTGTGTATAAGCTTCATGAGGGTAGGGATCATATATGTTTTGTTTTGTTCACCCTTCTATCCCAAATACCTACGCAGTACCTAGCACATGGTCAACAATCAATAAATACTTTTTGAATAATATAACAACTCCACAAAAAGATACTATTATACCTCTCTTTCTTAGTCTGTTTGTGCTGCTATAACAAAATACCTGAGACTAGGTAATTTATAACCAATAGAAATTTACTTCTCACAGTTCTGGAGGCTGGAAAGTTCAAGTTCAAGATCAAGGCACTGGCAAGTTCGGTGTCTGCTTCCAAGATGGCGCCTTGCTGCTGCATCCTCTGGAGGGGTCAAACACTGTGTCCTCTAATGGCTAAAGGGATGGAAGGGCAAAAAAAGACAAGCTATTAATAGTCCCATCCAGCCCTTTTATGAGGCACTAATCCCATCCGTTCTGCCCTCATGGCCTAATAACCTCCTAAAGGACCCACCTCTTAATACTGTTACATTGAGGATTAAGTTTTAACATGAATCTTGGAGGGGACACAAACATTCAAACCATAGCACTCTCCAAACATTAATTTCCCAGTACAAAAAATTAGGAAATAATAGCACCTGCTATTTCTCTGACTATTGAGTGATATTATATAGGTAAAGGAATTAGGACAGTACCTGGCACATAGAAAGGCTCATTAAAGTACAAGTTCCTAGGACATATCAGGAAATCATGCCTTTCAAGATGTCCTTCCATCTAACAAGACCATGTTTCCCACACCACCATCAACTGGTTAATATCCATTCATCCTTCCCATCTCAGTGGAAAATCAGGGAAGCCTCCTCAGATCCTCTGGTTTCAATTAGGTTTCATTCAACATTATTATCTGTCTTCCCCATGAGGATTTTCATGGGCCAGTTACTTAACAATTCTCAGCATCAGTTGCCTCATCTGTAAATGGAGGTAATAACAATAGCTACCATTTATTGAATACTCTATGATAAATTGCATATGAGGATTGAAGGAGTGGAAGGTGTCAGAGATGGCCCTTTGGTTTCCAGATGGTATAACTGGTTGGATGGTGGAGCCCTACAGACACTAGAGTTACAAGTCAGAAGCAACATCATCTGTACTTGTTGACTTAAAGTTTGGTGGCATGGAGTAAGGTCTCAGAAGTCATAGCTACAATTGCTGTTTTCTACAGAGGATGAAACTAAAGCTCAGCGCTGTTAAGCACCCTATGAAAAAGAACCCCTGTGTGCCGTTGGATAACCCCTGTGCAGTTATTCAGAATGCCAATTCGAATAAATCTGGTCCTACTGTAAAAACAATATTTCCTTTTACAGGCACTCCTAAATTTATACAAATTTAACATTCTAAGAGACTGCCTGTAAGTCCATTAATTTTTAAAACCAATATGCATTTACTCAACTAATGGGTTTTAGCTCAGTTATTATAGGCGGAAATTATGCATACATGCTTTGACTCTGAATATAGAATTTGATCTCTGATAGCATATCAAGTCAAAGTTTGCAAGTAAAAGATGTCTTGTGTTTCGACTTATTTTATGTATATAGACACACACACAAAAATGCATATACCTTGAAGAATCTTATACATATATTCAGATCCACTACCAGGGAGTAGGAGAATATTATAACTAGTTGTTTGGGCTCTCAGCCAGATGGGATATAAATACGAACTTGATCTCTTCTCTCAAATCATGGCTTTCACTCAGATTCTGTCTTATTTTCCTCTCTCACCCTTTAATTAAATCTTAGGTTGGTTCCCCAACTTTTTAGTCACTTTCAATGCTCAAAAGTCTTGCTCAGTTTAAAAATTCGATCTCAGACTCTGTTTAACCTCATTTCTTCCCTTATTCTACCTTAGGCATGAGCCAGTTTTTCCCATGCAGGAGTCGTTCATGGTCTGGCTCTAGCAAACCTCTTCCCCCTCTTTCCCTCTTCAAGGCTTCAGCCTGTCTGGAGAACAGGGAGGAGGAAGAGGGAAAGGGATCCTGCCTCTCAACTCCACTGGCAGTGACTGTGACTGTTTCTCTGGCTATTACCAACCAGCATGTGATGTCTGTCCTATGAGCTGGCCATTCCAGGGGACACATGTGTGAGTTCTTCAGAAGGCTGGGCAGAGCATGCCTGCTGCATGTAGTATTCCCCGCTTGGCCAAGGCCTACCCTCTTCCACTGCATCTCTGGCTTTCATCGTTGCTGGTACAACCCACAGCTTCTTGCTGAATAGGTGCCCTTTGATGAAGTATGGGCAGGGAGTCAACTACACTACCACCCCTGTCTCTGCCCTGTCATCCTTCTTCAATTCTCTGCTCAGATAGAAAAGGCAAGATGAGCAAGTCTGTATTTGAGCAATAGAAAGTGAATCTCGCCGGGCGCGGTGGCTAACGCCTGTAATCCTAGCACTCTGGGAGGCCAAGGCGGGCGGATCGTTCTGAGCTCAGGAGTTCGAGACTAGCCTGAGCAAGAGTGAGACCCTGTCTCTACCAAAAATAGAAAGAAATTAATTGGACAGCTAAAAATATATATAGAAAAAATTAGCCGGGCATGGTGGCGCATGCTTGTAGTCCCAGCTACTCGGGAGGCTGAGACAGTAGGATTGCTCGAGCCCAGGAGTTTGAGGTTGCTGTGAGCTAGGCTGATGCCACGGCACTCGCCCCAGGCAAGAGAGTGAGACTCTGTCTCGAAAAAAAAAAAAAGAAAAAAAAAAGAAAGTGAATCTCCCTTGGTAAATGCACAACCAATCTCTTTATGCCTCTTGGCATCTTCCCCACACTCCCTCAGTGTGGTCTCACCCCAACCACTGCACTTCCTTCCCACAGGTCCCCCTCTGTGACTATGTCACTCTTTCCCCCTAGTCTAACCTAGTCTTGGGAGCAAAATGGCTCTGCGAATATGCATTCCAAATATGTCTGACTTGCACTCATAGGAAGAATTTCTTTGAATCTTTAGTTTGCCTCTGTGTGGTAGACTGGAAGTGTCTTCTGGGTACTGAGTGCCTCTTTTCCTCCACTTTGGATTTCAGTCACCATTTCTGAGATAATGGTAAAGTCCTTTTACAGAATTAGTATCCTTATTTTATAGATGAGGAAATTGAGGCTTAGAGAAGTTAAATAACTTGTCCTTGGACATATAGCAAGAAAATGGAAATCCCATTTTCTCTATCTATGTCATTCAGACTCTAAGACCATGTCCTTAAGCAGCACATGATAGCACATCCTCTGTGCCATTTCCAGCTTTTATTGGAAGAGAGCATTATGACCTAGACTTCTATCCAAGTGAAAACCCAGACATACAGACTTGAAAAGTGTTCCTCTGTTCGAGCTAAAAGTCCTGACTGGAACAGCCCTAGGATAGCACCTTTTCAGGGACATCTCTGTGCCAACCAGAAATCTGTGTGGCAGAATTCCCAGGGAGTCCTCCAGTGAGGACTTTAGGGTGGAGACAATGTGCCAATGGTTACAATCGTTGGGAGGAAATGTGACATAAAAGTAAGTTATTGAAGGGCATGGACAGACCTGTTTTTAACATAACATCTTAAATTGATATTTTGGGACATGATGACACTTGAACTTCTCAAGGCATCACCTTGGAAGGCCCCAGAGGAAAAAGCAATCATGATAATAACTAACATTTCAGGCCACTTACTATGAGACTAGAACTGCTAATTGTTTTGTATGCATTATGTTGCAACAACCCTTGAAATAGATACTTCTGTTTTCTCACTTAAAATTAAAATAACCAAGTTTAGAGATGTTATGTAACTTGCATAAGAGCATCCAGCTCAAAGAGTTGGTAAAGAATAATATTTTTTCCTTAAAAATAAAGTTTTTCTTATGATTCCATTATTAACAGAAATGACAATTAAAGAATTTTTTCCTCTGTTTTACAGAGTAACCGAAAACATGGATAAGACCCCAGAAATGCAAATGCTTTTAAACCTTCAAAGATGGCAAAATTGTTTACACCAGTGAGAGGGCGATCAAAAGCTAAGAACTACCCTGTAGCCAGGACTACAACCGTGTATTTTAAAGCCATTATTCAAGGTTTCTTACTTGACAGTTCCTACATGACCCTGTTGAAAATCTACAATATATGCTGCATTTAATGAAACATGTATATGTCAAACCAGAAGAAAAGAACTAACATATATTGTGTAAAGAAAAAAATTCAGCAATGGAACCAGTTTCAGCAGATCAAGCAAAGATGTGTCTTGGGCATGGAACCAAAGTTACAATGAAACATTCAACCCCTGCTGTGCAGGGGGGTCATTTTAATGTAACACCACACCCCATGGAAACGCTAGTCCTGATAATAAACATCATTTTAAAAGATCAAAACAAAAAAACAAGGGTGGGTGGGGAATGAAGCACGAGGAATACCTATGAGGAGCTATTTACAATAAAATGTTTCATTTGAAAAGTCTGGTTTCTTACTACAGGGATTTGCTTTTCTGTCTTTATGATTATTTTAAACTCAGGAACAGAGACATCTGCAATGTGAATGGGAAGAAAAGCCCACTCCATTTTGTTTTTCTGCAAACGGTGGAGCTTATGGAATTCATTCCACAGATGACAGATGAGAAGTGGATCACAGTGACCCTAACTAAACTGGCAATGAAGTCAAAGGACCCGGGTGAATGTAACATACGAAATAAAAGCAGATTTGATGCTTCCTTGTCCTCTCACGTCTGCGTTCCTCCACCAGCGGACTGATCTCATTCACGTTGAAAATTAAGAAGACGATATTCTAAATCACAGGCTCCCTGACTTAGTTCTGTTCAGAACATCTATAGGGAACGTGGGCCAGAGAGCATCTCTGAATCTTTCAATTTCCAAAATACTGATTTTCAAGTGGCTGCTTAAAAATTGCTACAAATGAATATGCTATATGATCTGGGTAAAAACACAATAGAGGTGATAAGTAAACTTTTATCAACAGTTGGGTTTGCCACAGAGATGTGAGTATTAAGCTAAATTATGATTATTTTTAAAAGCATCTTGATATGCCTAGAGCATTCTGACCTCTTATTGTTCCGAGTAATAACATTCTTTCCCAGACAGCTGACAGCAACAAGATAGCTCTACTTTTTTATATAGAAATAACACTATGTTACCAATAAGGTCATTTTCTACCAGAGACAATTAGAAGACTGGTACTTTTCCTAAGTTATGTCTTGGATTCAGCTCTGAGAGCAAATATATGTTCCTGAAAAGCTAATCTTACACCTCATTTACTGTAGATAACAAAACCACCTCAATTTTTCAAATTTTCAAGGTTTTATTTATGGGGCTAGAATTCCCATGCATAGGGAATGTGTGTTAGGGAGCCAGAAACTCTTTCTATGAAATGCTACACAAATCTTTCCACATGTGGGTTCAGAATCTTGTCCTTCAGTTTTAACGCTGGCATTTTCAAAGCCAGAACAATAACTGAAGAAATGTACAAGAAAAACTAGAACGCTGGGGGTCCCACTTTTTGTTCTTAGATTTACTGCTGACCCAGGTATCTTTGGCCCAGTCACTTAACCTCTCTGTGCCTCAGTTTCCTCATCTGCAAAATGGGGTTAAATGCTTTTTCACGAAGTTTTATTTGCAATTTTGGAACAAGAGGTGCTTAAAATAGCACAAAGTGCTTTGTAATTATTACGACTGCTGTATTATTTGACTTTCCTATGTTACTGAGGAAAAGATTACCCTGTGTAATAAAATAGTGCTTCAATTTGGTTAAATCTAAGCACTGCAGCACTGAAGCTTTCCCATCAACTTACCTGGGGCGTTATTAGCAATAAAGATTGAGAGATCTAGAGCCAGGATCTCTAATAATCTATAGCAGATAGATGATCTCATGCTACTGAATGAGATAGAAGTGTACGTCATTTCCATGATAAGCATCTCCTCGCTTTCTTGATTGCATATGCATGCCATCCTACCAAACAGCACTTTTATCACAGGAGAGCTGACCATGAAATGAAGGTTTGAAGTGAACTGACTGTATCACATATTTAAACTGATTATCTCTTCCATTATGGGGGAAGATCAGGTGATATGTCCTACTGGGAAGATGTGAAACAAACTATCCTGCTGGATTCTTTGCTCACCTAGGTAGGTCTCAGATTAAATATGAATGGTAGGTTTGTTGTGCAGGCAGTGTGAAAGAGGGTGCCTCTGTAGTGTCTGTGACCCAACCCTAGCAAACTTGAGTCAGAAAATATGAAACAGGATACATTGCTCTCCCATATCTCAGACTTTTCTCTTCAATTGCTCTTCATTTACCATTCCAGAGCCCATCTGAGCAAACCCATACTCCATCTGCTTCACTAAACATACCTTCATTTTGCTTTTCCCACTAAGAAACATGTAGGTTAAAATTTATATTCAAGAACTGACTACTTCTAAATGATTAGAATATTCAGAAAAGTGGTATGGTTTAATCATATACCTTATTTGCTATAAATCAGATTGTACTGTATGCACACAAAATCATACGAGAGCAATGGCTAGGATGACCATCTAAGCAGCTTTAGATGTGTTTAAGGCAAATGCAAAAGGAGGGATTTTTTTCCTCTTTGAAGATCCAGGAGATTAGTCAATTTCTCTATATTGTAGGCTAAACTGTAATATTCCCACAAGTCTTCCTTGTGATCCTTAAAATTAACATATCATTGGATAAGTCTAAATATTTTAGACTCTGTTTTCCATTTTCACAATTATAAAAGAATTAGCAAAATTGTAGATGTATGTTCCAGCTACTCATGGATCCATGGAAATGGACCATCTCTAAATGAATGCTTCCCTCAGAGAGGATGTTCAGCAATGCCAAAAAAAAAAAAAAAAAATCTTGATAATGGAGGGGTCTTGTGTGGCTCCACTTCTTAAAAAGAGCAGATAATCCCCACTCCAGCTCTTAAATTTTGCATCTGAACTATCCTGACACATCTGGCCAGTGAGTTAGCAGCAATCAGAACAGCATTCTTCAGGGGCTGTTTATTTAATTTTTCTTAATAAAGTATTCAGCCCTTGGAAAATAAACATAACTATTAAAGATAGTTTGAGATAAATGAAAGGCCCAATTTACATAGTTATTCAGGACACAAAAATTTTCATGAGAAGGAAAAAATGAGCACACTATATTTGACTACCATACTAAAAAGCATCTATTACTAAATTGTCAAACTTTTTTTAATGCCTCTCAACTTTTATTTTAGGGAATAAAAGAATCTGCTGGAAAAATTTAGATTCCTTTTAACTTATATCATATAAATTATATTATTGCCAACAGTTTAGGGGTAGAAGAATAGAGTTTGCTTTGATTTTTTTTTTTTTTTCAATCCACAAATAACTGCCATGCAGGTAGTCTGGGTCTTCCCAACTCTGTAAGAAAGAGACAATATGTAGGGCATGGGTCTTCACTGAAATAGAAAGGGAACATGTGTTCTCCTCCAGTAATAGAAGAAATGAAGTTTGCCAAATAATTTTTGCTACAGTATTTCATTTCAACTTACTTTGATTGTTTTCAGTTTTAAATAAATCTCTGGCAAACATGTTCTCTTTTGCCTATTTATTGTCTTTTTCTGTAAACCCATTGTATAATTCGTATGTTCACTGTCTTCAATGTAATTCATAAGTTCATTGTTTTAAAATGAAGCACATCTTTTTAACCTGCCTAGGCTTTTGTGGAAACTGTAAAAAGAATGTTCTTTGGTTTTGTGCTGATGTTTAAACAATTGGATCATCTGTGTTGTTACATCAAAATAGATGAATAGTATAGACATTTTATTTTTAAAATATTTAATTGCATTCTTTCAATATGTCAAAGAGTGGCACAGAACACATACACACACACACACACACACACAAACACACAGACACACACACACAGGGGACAGAATAAGAATTTGCTGTGTAGTTTAGGGGTTGCATTGCTTGTTACCCTTTGCAAAATTTTTACAACAAAGTTCTGATAATCATGGCTTTTAGCAGCTTAATTCTAGCACTTCAGTAATTTAGATGTATCTGCTATATTGAAAAAGTTCAATATAGCTTTCAAAAGATAAGTAATCACAACAAATCTTAGACGACTTTATGTCATGAGTTAATGCTTTCAGGATGAACCCAAGCCCTTTAAGTGGACTGCTAGGTCTCAAGGCAGGAAAGCTGTCATGTCTTTTCTGTATAATACACTGTCTTGAGTCTGAATTTTATGCATATTGGCAAGAGGATTCAGACATAATGGAGGGTTGGAGTTAATCCTTGTAAGGCTTCTTCAAGTGTCAAATTCTATGATTTCATTTCAGAACTGGGCAGGGCAGATTCACATTCCTTTACTGTCTTTAGTTTGGCAGTTTAGTTCTTCCTAAATAAATCTTCTATTGTTGAGAGTCCAAGTCCAATGTTTATCAAAAATTACTAAAGATATACTTAAAGGGGCAAAGTACCAAAATAAGATTATAATTTGCTATATTCAACCTAGTGTATCAAACTCAGAGGTACAGGAGGTTGATGTGGTGAGGTTTCCTTTTCTGTTTTTGGTTTCTTCTGCATTGAGGTCTTTGTACCCATGCTTATATTTCTATCCTTGTTACATGCAAAGCTCTATAGGGTGGGGGTGGTGTCCAATTGAGTCCAATGTTGTCTACAGTCAAGACTCCACAGACTTACTGAAGAGCGGATGATGCAGTTTCCCAACCAAAAGCAGATCCCCAGCGTCCTTTAATCACAACAACCACTTCTAGTGACCAACATCTCAGACTAATCCCACATTTACTGTAACAACTTCCCACAGTGAGGCAGATCAAAACCCAAACATTTTTATAAATATGCGATGTACATATATACACATGCATATTCTGTACATACTATGATGGTGCGAGCGCTTACTAAATGTGTACTTCTGTCCTAGAATGGAGGACTTCAAGAAGGTTTTTTTCCCCTGATGCTGCTGGGTAACTCATGTTTCTGTTTAGCATCTGGTGTCTGTGCTCTTCCCCTCCCTGCCTACCTCTTTTCTGCCCTCTGTTCATTACTGTTCTTTCCCGCTGTTGACTAAGGCAGAGACTACTCATTGGTTTTTCGATGACTCAAGCTCATAAACCAGCAAATGGTTTGTTTCTGTTTGGTCAGTTTGTTGAGTTTTTTTTTTTTTTTTGGAAGAGCAAGAGAAAGTTCATCACAATCCACAGTATTAATACTCGCCAAAAGCCCTGTATCTTTATCAGTTAAAAATCCCATTCCAAGAAGGATTCATGCATGTTTTAACCTTTAAGATCCAATTCTGTGGGGACTCAAGTAGAGAGCTCATGTGTCTGATTACAAAATTCCCCCAGGTGCCTACCGTGTTAATGTAGCCAGGGGTCCAATTTCTCAGAGCTTTCATCCAATCGCCTGCCTCAACTGGGTTCTTTCTGTCCATCTCATTAGCATGACTCCACATACTGCTTCAGTGCTTGTTTACTAATGAAAGAAAAATATAAATCGACTGAGTTTCACCAGAACGATCCTCTGAAGTACACCAAACATGTACATGTACTGTATGTATTACCGTAGAGATTGGAATCGACTTATTGTATGTAAAGTTTTATGAATGGTTATTTTATAATTTATGTATTTAATATAGGAATCAATGAACTCTGGTGTTTTAGTTTATATAAAAATAAAACAAGCTGCATTTTTTAAAACTTTATTTTGCTTTGTTCATAGGATTTTTTTTTTAACTGAACTCTAATCTACTTTTGAAAGATAGGGTGAGTCAAATCTGGGCTATCAGTATAATGTCAGGAAATAAACTCTACATCAAGGATAACATATAGATTTCTTCTCATCTCACCACTCTGAATTTTTTATTGTTTTACATTTTTTTTTTAGAATTTAGAAGGAGGAGGCGAAAACCCCACAAAAAAATAACCACCACCTCAGGAGTCAGATTTTTCTTACCTTATGATAACAGACAATTTACTATGTTCCTAGTTTCCCCTGACTGCTTTGAAATGTAAAAAGAAATCTAAAATTTAATAATGGCATCTTACCAATTCTTTCTATGTACTCTCAATGAACTTTCAGTAAAATAAGACAGATAAAGCCAAAACAATGCAATGGAAGTCAATACAGGATGGTTAAATCCATAAGGATTCTGCAAGCCACTAAGTATCCTCATTAATCTTCCATTCCAGACCTGCTCCTTCTCCTGCCTTCTCCAACCCAGTGAGAGATGCTAGATGGAATATGGTGGATTCATGAACTTAATTCTCCTCTCCTTCTTTTCCCCCATCTCTACATCCAATCCTTTACAAGTCTATTGATTTTAGTTCTCCAATCTACCCTCTATTGTCCATCGCTTCCACTAAGAGTTTTTCACCTGAAGTCTTGCAGCAGCTTCCCAGTTAAATTAACTGATTCTAGCGTGGGCCCCTTTAAATATAACCTACTCATTGTTGTCAGCTGGATTCAGTGTGAAAATCATACCAGGTTGTTCTCATCTTTAAAATTCCTCCTTGGTTTCCTGTTGCCCACTGCAGTTGCTTATGGGAACTAGGCATTTAACATAAACATGGGCTTTAGGACTGGAGTAAGATACTGTAGCCAAATTGATCACATGGCTACTGTTTTATCTAACCCAGCATTAGAAAATAAAGTTAAGCTCTCCCCTTGGCATGACCATCTATGTTCTGCGGCACTTACCTAATACAGCCTTGTGCTGTTATGTCCCATCACTGCCAACACACACACACACACACACACACACACACACACACACACACACCATGGCAGGTCAGAAGAGCTAGTAGTTACGCAGGCTTCAGGTCGAATTCATGCCTTGGATGTTGCTTTATGCTCTTTATGGCTGGGAATGATCTTCCTATTTTTCCTCACCTGGATAAATCTTACTCTTACTTGAAGACTCAGCTTAACCATCATCCACTTCACAAAATATCCTTTGTTTGTTCTCCCAAAGCATTGTGTACCTATATTGCCATGTATCATGTATAGTAAAGTTACCTGTTCTGTCCCTCGCCACTTAACCCCCAATTAAATCTGAGTTACTTGAAGGCAAAGAATACATCTTTTTCAGCTTTCAATTCTCAGTACTTCACACAGGTCCCAGAGCCCAGCAGAGTCTTGCTAAATTATTCTAAATCAGTTGTTTATGTATTGGATTATGGAGGTAGGAATCACCTGGGTGATCAGAGAAGGCTCCATGAAGGTGGAAATAGGTAAACTGGCCTATTTTATTAGAAAGTTATTTTGTTCTTGTTCATAGGGGTTTTTTAGTTTGGTTTTTTTTTTTTTTTTTTGGCTTTTATTATTGTTTTGACACAGGGTCTCTCTCCCTCTCTCTCTGTCACCCAGGCTAGAGTGCAGTGGCATCACCACAGCTCACTGCAGCCTTAAACTCCAGGGCTCGAATGATCCTCCTGCCTCAGCCTCCTGAGTAGCTGGGACTACAGGCGTGCGCCACCACGCCCAGCTAATTTTTCTATTTTTTGTAGAGACAGACACGGTCTTGCTCTTGCTCAGGCTGGTCTCAAACTCCTAGCATCAAGCAATCCTCCCACCCAGCCTTCCAAAGTGCTAGTATTACAGGCGTGAGTAACTGCGCCTGGTGCTCCTGGTTTTTTGTTTGTTTTGTTACTTCTTTCCTTTCTTCCTTTAGATCTTTTCTTTTTCTTTTTTTGGAAAGAGGTTTTTTTGTTATAATTATTGTTTTTGTTTTTGTTTTTCATCAACCAAAAGCTCTTCAGAAAACATATACAAATGAAGTACCATGTTCCCTGCTCACCTTGCTTTCCTGGTTGAATTCTCCATTCCCCTGTATTCTACTGTCCAACCACAGGAGGGAAGCATTTGTCCAAAAGTCCAGGAAAAAGTGTGAGTTTGTGGAAAATCTCAGGCTGATTTTATGTGATATTTTATGCCCCTCGGCTTTGCATTTCTATTCCCCAGATCCTTGTGAAAGCAAAAATCTAAATATAAGAATCGCCTTGTCCAATCTTCTGGCATGCTTTTTCACCATCTCGGTTTTTGCAGCCTCTCCTTATCTTGGTGAGGCTGGGTTGTTTTCAACACTGGGGCCTCAGATTCATTTGCAAACACAAAGACCCAGGGAAACTTAGCGACCACTTACACAGCCTCCAAATAACTCCAAACTCTTTCTGAGGCCAGACAAAAGGGGTCAAGGCAGTTCATCAGATTCACTCCCTAATTCCCCACCTCGGAAACAAGTGCCCCACAGAGAACAGACGAGGGAAGGTATGTTATTGTGTCTAGAGTTTCTCTTCCTATGTGGACGACCTTGAATTTTTTAAAATAACAGTGCTATGTTTTAAATATCTTTGCCAGAACATATTATCTTTCTTAAAGGGATTTTTAAAGGAGGAAAAAAAAATAGGGATTGGCTTTTTAAAAATATTTACCTCCCAAGAAGCACAAGAATAAAAAACAGCAATAATTTCTTGTTGTTCTTACAAAGCTTATGCTAGATAAGCTTTTATTTCATTAGTCTGCCATTCCTAACCATAAACAGCAGTTTGTAAGGCACTCTGTAATTGACAAAGGATCCCTTCTTCTAAGTACTGGCATCTACCCAGTTATTAGGAGCTACTATGGGAAAGCACAGCTCAAAATAAGCCAGGTGTTTCAATTTTATTTTAATTACAGATGGAAGTAAAGCAGAGACCCAGTTATGTTGGCCTTTTCTCTTTCTGACCTATTTTTCTTTCTAGTCTGTTACAAGAGGCAATATGTGTGCAGGAGAAAGACAGACTGGGTCCCAGTCCTATCTCTACCACTAAGTATGTGTCACTGAATGAGTAACTTAACCATTCTCAACCTCCCTTTCCTTATTTGTAAAATGGGATAATAGTATCATTTACCTTGTCAGGCTGTTGGGAGGATTAAGTAAGATATATAACAGGATTAGTACAAAAAGTTTTAATGTGTGGCTGGTATACAGTAAGGACTCAATGAATCACACTTTTATTATTTATGTTTATCAGTTCATTCATTAGTATAAAAGGATACGGTACAAAAGGATAATATGAGAGTATAAAAGATGAAAGGAAAGTAGTATCAAACATGCCTCTTATCCCAGACATCCCTGCCTTCACAGTCCTTCCTGTCTCCTAATACCCTCTCGCAAAGTCTTCAGCATTGCAATGTTAAGTTAATAAGCAGTGATTTATTTAAAGGACCAAGCAAAAGTTTTCCTGTTCAGGTGAAGGTTAACAGGCCTTAGAAGAGGAACAAACAAGTGGCAGGCAAATCCCAGGCAAAATGCCAAGAACCAGGCACTGCAAGGAAGCCTGTGCAAGCCCATTGGTACCACAGGGGGTCGCTGTAGAAGAAACGCTGTGATGTAGGGCACCTCTCATTCAGACAATACTGACAATTAACTTTTCATTTGAGCATTAACTATTTTTCATGCATGTACATCACAGTTAGAGTTATTTTTGAAGACCTGAAAAGGACCTTAACAATTTCTCATTCGTTTTATTCGTTCATTTTTTAACAAATATTTATTGAACAACTATTATACAATGTGGCAGGCGTCCTGCGTATGAATGACAATATTGTGTGTTTCGAATATTGGCAGAGCTAGTAAATAACAGAGCCAAGACCTGGGTCAGATAATCTGACTCCAAGTTTAGTGAACTTTCCATTAAAAATAACAATATAATTAATTCATTTAATTAATATGTAATATATTATATAATCATATAATATAATATATAAGTATATTAATATAATTATCAACATAACTAAAACATAAAAGTCATTATATATTAAATAAATAACAATATAATAATGATCGGGCCCCAATAATGTATAAGAAATTTTTCATGCATTTTTTTCATACGCTATATGGCCTCTAGAGTGGTCTGAGATTACAGGCTTTAGAATCCTAAGTTTGAGTCTGAGTATCTACTCAAAGGAAAAGGAATCGATATATAAAAAAGATAACTCATATGTTTATCACAACACTATTCACAATAGCAAAGATATGGAATCAACCTAAGTGTCCATCGACGGAGGGCTGGATAAAGAAAATGTGGTATAGATACACAATGGAATACTATTCAGCCACAAACAAGAATGAAATCATGTCTTTTGCAGCAACGTGGATGGAACTAGAGGCCATCATCTTAAGTGACACAACTCAAACACAGAGAGACAACTGCCACACGTTCTCACTTATAAGTAGGAGCTAAATAATGTGCACACGTGGAAGCAGAGTGTGGAATGGTGGACAGTGGAGACTCAGAGGGGTGGAAGTGGGGGAGGGGGGCAGATGACGGAGGTCGCTTGGTGGGTACAATGTGTGTTGCTTCAGTGATACATACACTGAAAGCCCTGACTTTACCACAATGCAATACATTAATGTAGCATAATTGCACTTGTACCCCATGAATACATACAAATAAAAAAGAAAGGAGAGAAGAAAAAAGAATCCTATGTTTGAATCCCAGCTCTGTTCCCCATTAGCTTTGTGAACTTGATCAACTTAATGAATGTCTCTGAGGCGCAATTTTCTCATCCATCAAATGGAAATAATATTATACAATGCGGGGTTATGGTAAGGATTAAATTAAAATGAATTAAAATGAAGCCCTGCAAAAATGTACAGATAATGCCTGGTACAGGGTAGAAGCACTTTTTCTGTCTACAATTAATGTACTAAGCATTAAGAGGATACGTAGCTAAGTTTTTCACTAAAGATAAAAAGACATGGTGCTTTACTACCTGGAAGCTTGCGAATCCACACTATTATCTGCAAAGAATCCCTGTGGCTTTTGACTCCTTTTCAAGTTTAAAGCAAGGTTTTCTTCCCAGTTCCCATCACTTGCCCAACAGAAAGGACCCAGTAAGTGCAGTTCTAGAAAGAAAGAGATGGAACTGGGAGGGGTGAAGGTCCCTGAGTGTGGGTGAGATCGAGGGCTGCCTGCTTGCGGGGATTGAGAAGGGCTAAAGGCTTCTCCCTGCCACACACACATACACACACATCCTCAAATGTTCTCTTGGAGTTAAATATGTGTCTATATTCCAGAAAGTCCCTGGGCAAAATGGAAGTAAGTTTCCCATAAAAGTCATATAATAAGGTATTAGACTCTATTAACAGAAAACCTTGCCTTTTTATTAGGTTATTTAGGCGCCATATCTTACAACCCAGAGGATAAGAAATGTCATGAATGATAAGAGAATGTCCTACTAGGGAATAAGGTTTTACTGAGAGACCCAGTTGAGAAGAGGTATTTGGGGAACTGGGATTAACAAAGACAAACCATAAATGCCACACAAAGAGTGGTATGCTGGTAAATGGGCTCTGGGAAGTGGGGGCGAGGGGGTGGGTATTCTATTTGCAGATGTCTCTGAGGTCATTATTTCACCACTGCTGATTTAAAGCTACCAATGACAAAATTCCTGAATGTTTACTGATTGGCTTCCAGAGCTGGTACAGCCAGCTCAAGCACATCATTACCAGTAATTTTGCAAGGATGAGGTTACTTCCTGCCAGTACGTTACAATATGGGTGATAAATAATCTGACTTTTCAAAGTAGGTATGTGCTTATCCCTATAAAGTTCAATATGCTCCTTACCCAAGCCCATTCTGCTATTAGCAGGGCTCACTGAGGAATAATGACTGCATATAAAAACTGGTTAAATATGAATAAAGTCTGTCATTTGCACATACCAATGTTAATTTCCTGGTTTTGCCATTTTACTCTAGTTATGTAAGCGGTTACCATAGGAAGGAGCTAAGTGAAAAGTACATATACTAGGTACTATTTTTCCAACTTACTGTGGAGTTTATAGTTATTTTAAAACCAAAAGCTATTTTTAAAAAACCTCAAACAATAACAGGAAAATATAAAGATAACAGGAAAATGTACTCCCAAATTATAACACACAGAAATAATCATGATTAACATTAGGTGGACATTATTCTAGACATCTTTGCGTGTACAGATACAGATAAAAGGGAGAAAGTCGAGGCTACTTTTAGAGAAATAAAGTTCCATAATAGATCCCATTTTAAAATACATGTAAATAATTTAATTGTACTTGAATTTAACAGTAAACTGTAAGAATACACTTCAAATAAGTTTGTTAACCTCCCCCCACTCCCCCACGGAGTATTGGGTTTCTTAGATGACCAGACCAGAGCCTGTGGGACCATTTCTTTGAACCTAAAATTAAGGCTTTTAAAATTATAAGTTGAGTTCGTGTATTTCCTGTTCTCAGAGATCATACCACTAAGAAAGGAAGCATTGAGAGATCCCACCCACTAAGGTTTCAGAAAAGGATGCAAAAAACATTGAGATTTAACTCTTCAAAACACTTTAGAACCTTAACCAATAACTAAGCTTTTTATATTGGATTCCCTGCTCTGTTGCATAGCTGAAGCTTTTGACCACACTGTCTTCTCTTTTTACCTGTATCTTAAGGCCAACAATATGCTAGTACAGTATTAATGAAAAATAACAAGAAAGTTAACATTGATATTTTGTCATAGAATTCGCTTTGCTAAGTATTTCAATGAAACAAGAAAACACCTTACAGGTGTAGCAAATTTTATAGTTTTAAAAGCTCAACACAGTTTTTACCTCCTTTGAATGTCATAGTAACTCTGTACAACAGCCTAGGCTGATATTGTGCCCCCCTTTTAAGAGCAGGGAGTGAAGCGCGCGGAAGGTGAGCAGCTTGCCCACAGCCACAGGTAGTCAGTGAAAGGGCCATGGGATCTTACAGGTTGCTGGCATTTTGCCTCTGCTATCGCATGCTAATAGAAGCCTACTATCACTTTAGGACCATGAAAAAAACCCCATATAGCAAATGTAATTCAGTGTCATTTGTAATACACCCAGGAAATTAAAGCTTAAAAGGAATTGAAATCTTCCCTATGCCCACAAAGAAAATTATTTCAAACCTACTAAGAGACTTTTTTAAAAAGCCAGATTAGCAGTTTATTCCATCTCACATGGCAGAATCCAAAGGAATGGAACACAGGACAGAAAACTTTTCATTTTGTACAGGGAGAATATTAATAATAGCTAATATTTTTATTATGTCATGGCATGTACAAAGTGCTTTGTTTGTATTGGCTAACACTCATAACGATCCTTTGAGGTCGCTATTATTATCCCAATTCTGCAAAAAAAGAAACTGAAGTTTGAAAAGGTCAATACAGGTAGGAAGTAAAAGAGGATCTGGGATTTGAGCCCATGTTTGTCTAAAGTGAGGCCATATTATACTCTCTGGAGAGCAGAGAAAGGCCAGATAAGCAAAGAAAACCCAAGACTAATGAATACTACAGCTGAAAAGAAGGAAAATTGAATTGAGCTTTAAGATTGTCATATATTTTCTACATTTTTCTCCTATTCCCCTTCTCCCTCCAATTACTTAAAGCCACCGGACCACATTTCCTCTCTTCCATATCTAAAGTTGCTCCCTAAAAGTGTCTGGATCTCACTTAAGATAAAGAACAAATGACTTTTCCCAACTTTGAAAGACATTACTCCTGATGCTTTAGATCAAGCTTTAGCTAATCTTTTGGAAGCCTAAATCACTCAGTTCTCAGGAACTAAGGATTTGGGATAGAAAAAAAACAATTCTAAAAAATATGGCTTACGGTCAATCGATTTTTGATGAGTGCCAAGACAATGAAATGGGAGAAAAAATAGTCTTTTCCATAAATGATGCTGGGACAACTGGATATCTACATGTAAAAGAATGAGTTTGGACACCTACCTCACATTATGTACAGAAATCAAGTCAAAATGTATCATAGACATAAATGTAAGAGCTAAAACTATAAAACTCTTAAAAGAAAGGTCTAAATCTTCATGATCTTGGATGAGGCAATAGTTTCTTCGATATGACACCAAAAGCAAAAGCAACAATACAAAACTAGACATGATTGAAATAAAAAATGTTTGTGCTTCAAAGAACACAACCATGAAAGTGAAAAGACAGCCCCCATAATAGGAGAAAATTTGGAAAACCATGTATCTAATAAGGGACATGTATCTAAAATATAAAAAGAACTCTTAAAGCTGAATAATGAAATGCAAATAACCCAATTTAAAAATGGAGAAAGGATCTAAATAGCTCACCAAAGAAGATACACAAATGACCGATAAGGACATGAAAAGATGCTCAACATCATCAGACATGAGGAAATAGAAATCAAAATCAAAATCACAATGACATCACTTCACACCTACCAGGCTGGCTCTAATCAAAAAGAAAGATAATAATAACTATTGGCAAGGATATGGAGAACTGAAACCCTTATATGCTGCTGGTGGGAGTGTAAAATGGTGCAGCCATTTTGAAAAGTATTCTGGCATTTCCTCAAATTGCTAAGCTTAGAGTCAACACCATATAACCTAGTGATTCCATTCCTAGGCATATACCCAGGAGAATTGAAAACGTGTCTACACAAAACTTGCATATGAATGTTCATGGCTGCATTATTAATAATACCCAAAAAGTGGAAACGACACAAATGTCCATCAACTGACAAATGGATAAATTAAATGTGGTATGATCATGCACTGGCAATAAAAAGAAATAAAGTATTGATACATGTTGCAAAATGGATGAACCTTGAAAATATTATGCTAAGTGAAGGAAGCTAGTTACAAAGGACCACATATTGAATGACTCCATTTATATAAAAAGTCCAGAACAGGCAAATATATAGGAATGGGAAATAGACTACTAATTGGCCTAGGGCTGGGGTGGGGTGGGAGGGTTAGAGGTTAATGGCTAAGGGCTAAGGAGATTTTCTTTTTTTCTTCAGAGATAGGGTCTCACTTTGTTGTCCAGGCTGGAGTACAGTGGCATGATCGTAGCTCACTGTAACCTCAAACTCCTGGGCTCAAAGGATCCTCTTGCCTCAGCCTCCCGGGAAGCTGGGACTACAGGCCCAGCTAATTTTGTTATTTTTATTTTGTATAGAGATGAAGGTCTTGAACTCCTGGCCTTAAGCAATTCTCCTGCCTCAGCCTCCCAAAGTGTTAGGATTACAGATGTGAGCCACCACGCCCAGCTGAGATTCTTTTTTATGTTTTTTAGGTGATGAAAACATTCTAATACGTGGTAGTGATGGATGCACTACTCCATGAACATACCGAATCATTGAATTATACACTTTGCAAGTATGAATTGTATAATATGTGAGTTATATCTCAATAAAGCTGTTTAAATAGGGCGAGCAGCTGATGGAAATACAAATGAAGACTATGATTAAAATGTCACTGCATACCTATCAGAACAGTTAAAATAAAAAGTAGTGACAATATCAAATGCTAGTGAGGATGTAGAGAAACTGGATCTCTCATACTTTGCTGGTGGGACTGCAAAATGGTGTAGTCCTTTGGAAAACAGTTTGGCACTATCTTAAAAGAAAACTTTTTATATAAATGGAATCATACAATATGTGGTCCTACTTTTTTAAAAGAAAATACACTTACTGTGCAACCAAGCAACCGCACTCCTGGGCATTTATCCCAGAGAAACGAAAACTTATGCTCAAAGAAATTTTGTACATGATTGTTCATAGCAGCTTTATTTGTAATTTCCAAAATCTGAAACAACCAAAATGTCTGTTCAAGAGGGGAATGCTTAAACAAACTATGGTGCAATCGTACCACAGGACACCACTCAGCAGTAAAAAGCAATGAACTATTGATACAGCAACTCGATTGGATCTCCAGGGCATTACACTTATTACACTTAGTGAAAAGGGCCAATCTCAAAAGACCACCTCCTGTATGATTTGACTGATAACGACATTCTCAAAATTTAAAAATTATGAAGATGGAGAACAAATTAGTGGTTGCCAAAGGTTATGGAAGGTGGAGGGAAGAGGTGGGTGTGGCTATAAAGGGTAGCATGAGGGAAATCTTTGTGGGGATGGAATAGTTCTGTATCTTGCTTGAGTTGGGGAGTGGTTACAATAATCCATGCATGCAACAAAGTGACATAGAACTGTGCACCTTGTCCTAATGTCAATTTGTACTTGTACTATTCTTGGTTAAGATGTAATCATTTGGGGAAAATTGAGTGAAGTGTATAAGGGAACTTCTCTATATTATCTTTACAGCATCCTGTGGATGTATAATTATTCCAAAATAAGTATTTCTACATATGTGTGTGTATACATATCTGTTAATATATGTCAATGTGGCTGATGGACCCTCAATAACTATTACCTGAGCAATTCAATATAGGGGATACGTATAAATGTACAAGAAATGCAAGAAAATTCTTACATTTTAAGCCCATTGCTCCTCACACTTCTCAGACACATCCAAGATAAAAGCCAGGAGAAATGAGTCATCTTCTGGAGAAGTTATAATTCTTTAGATGCCTCGTCTACATTGAAAATGTATGCAAATAGATGATAAATAAACATGACACACTCCCTGAATTTTGCCAGCTTCTAAATGTTCATCGTCCTAGTGGATTTTAGTCTCTGGAGATATCCAGATTGTGGCTAAGATCCCCTAATCTGGAGGAAAGGCTGTGCCATGACTTCATTTCCTTCTGTAGCAATTTCTCCCTTTCAGGTTCTTACACGTGTAAAAAGCCCCTCCTCTTTCACTCCGTGGGGCAGCTGGTTTCCAGCACTGGAGTAAATGCAAACCTCGTGGTTCAGAACATGCCAGCAGCTGCCAAAAGGATACTAATCTTTCAGTTCCTGGACCATGATGAGGAAGGGTTTTTGGCCAAGTTAATCAAAGACTGACTCTACTCCTGGCACAAGCCAGACAGCCGGGGGTGGAAGGCTTCCCCTTGGGAGCCAAGCTCAGCTTCTCACTGGTACAAACTCGTTCCAGGGGCGGGGTCTCAGCTGCATGAACCTCATTCCTTACTTGGTCGTGTCCCTCCCCAGCAGAAGTGGGGAAAAGCTACGTACTTGGTAGCCAGACACCAACTAGAACCCTGTATGTCTAAGGCTGTACAGGCCCACCGGGCCTGGATGGACTTATCAAGGAAGCCTTCACCACATCGGTACCCAGACACCTTTGCATCCATCTCTCATGACAACCCTTCAAGCCTTCCACCCAACTCTGGACCCACCTCCCCCATGCCCTGCTTTATTCCACATTGTATATTTATTTTCTCGTCTCCTACAAAGTCTCATACAACCCACAGCACGGTCTAATTACTATTGTTAACATTATCAACATAAAACAGTCACCATTTCACAAAAATGTACTATGTTCCAGGGCTTTGTAAACATTATGTAATGTAATTATGACAACAACCATAAAGTTAGGCACAATTAGTGTCTTGGTTTTCCAAACAAACTAAAAACAACATCAACAACGACGACTGAGATCTATATATTTCCAACATCTGTGCTCTTAAGGGTTCCACTGTATGGTCTCACTGCTCTGCCTAAGGACTTGTATTTCCATGCTGTGACCTTTGGAATATGAGACACCTGAGCTTGAACCCAGGTAGGTAATTCACTTGATAAATGGCACTTGCAAAGCACATAGCCATTTGAGCCTCGTCTTCTCATTTGTGAAAATTAGGGATGAAAATAAAGCCTGCCTCACTAAACTGTTATGTAAGTTAAATGAGCTAATAAAGTATTTAAAGTACTCAGCATGATACCTAATAAACCGTGGACGCCAGTAAATGGCTATGAAATGAATTAAGGAATGAGTCTGTAAAAATTAACATGAACAGGGGAGAGAAGAGACACAGGAAATGCCAAACAGTGACTAATGGGAGAGGGAATATTTGGCCTTGTGATGTGGCCAGAGATATCTGGATGAGAAAGTCCCACAGCTCTCTCCCACCCACATTGGCTATTGCCATTCGTAGGCGTTCAGTGCTAATGAGGCCATAGCCATGAGGTCCATGCCCTTGTGATAATCCACCTTGCTTGGTTCCACAAGCTCCAACGGCATTTATAACACAGATATTCCAAAACACTGCTTTTGAGAGGGACTGGTCCAAAAAATAGTTACATCTAAAGAGCACTCTCTCTCTCTCTCTCTCTCTCTCTCTCTCTCTCTCTCTCTCTCTCTCTCTCTCTCTCTCTCTCTCTCTCTTTCTCTCTCTCTCTCTCTACTGCTAGACAAACAATTGCAAACCAACCTGCCACTAATATCAAGGGAGGGATAACTACAAACAGAAAGCAAAATTCACAAGAACACTGACTCATATCTGTATTGGGCCATCAGCTCACTGTTTCTGGGACTTTGAGATTTCACTTACTAGTAAAATAATGGAAAACAATAGACAGAAACCTGAAAAAGGTATTTTATAAAGTAAAGGACACTTCTAAACCAAAAGAGTAGAAAAAACTTACCCCTCTCTCTCCTTTTTTTCCCCCCGGGACAGAGTCTCACTCTGTTGCCCAGGTTGCAGGGCAGGGGCGTCATCATAGCTCACTGCAGCCTCAAACTCCTGGACTCAAGTGACCCTCCCACCTCAGCCTCCCAAAATGCTAGGATTACAGGCATGAGCCACTGCCCCTGGGCATTATCTCCATTTTTTCAACTGTATAAAATTTGATTCACATTCATTACACTGATCTTATTTTTCTTATTTTACAATGGTCCCAGGGAAATTTTGTTCTGGGCATAGCCCAGTATATGGAAAACTATTTGGGAATAACTTCATTATATTATTTGTTTCATAAAAACTCAGAAACAGAGATTTTATTCTATATACATAGGAAGAAACTAAGGTATACACCAGGTAAAGAGATTTTCCAAAGACACAATGCATTAAACAGAGTGAATGGGTTGAGACCAAGAAGGGTCAGTAGCAGGAAGTTCTCATGATGCAGTGCCGGCGATGTATGAGATAATAGGTAATTCATAGAAGCTTAGGCATAGCAAAACTTAGGCTACAGTTATATAGCTGTAAGTGCATAAAAGAAAATTGAAAATTTTATCAATTATCTGTAGGATTTTTCTACCCTCCAAAAAACAGAATATATATAAACAGATATATCTGAAATATGGTTACTGATTTATTATAAAGATAATGTTTTAATCTGTGTATTACACATTGTGTAAATTCAAAGTGAGAGACCGCAGCATTCCCATTCTCTCCTTCTCTCTTTCTCCCTTCCGGGGCGTTCTTTACCAATGTCCAGCACACACTGCACTACATTCTTCGTTCCACCCAATGCCCTGGACTTTCATACATTCTGTATACTTTGAAAGAAAAGAAAGTTAGAGTGAGGAAAGTTTTTACATAAGTTTTCAGAAACATGTTGATAATGAAAACATCTTGAAACTCAGCCAATTGAAAACCAGTCAAACCTTTGCTATGAGGTTCCAGTATGACGTTAAAGTATTTCCCTCTGAGATAAGTCAGCCTGGTTCTACCAGCTAAGACTTCTCAGCTCCTGAGTCTGCAGAATTACTCCTCTTTAGAGCTACTACTTTAGAGCAATGCCTGGTGTCACCATAATTTTTGCAAAGAACATTCTTTGATGGACTAGACACCCTGCACGCAAACACTGGAGCTGGGTGAGTCAGTTTATAGCCAAGTCCATTCTTGGGAATGATCAGAGGGCAGAGGTCCCAAAGTCAGGTCCCGTGGACCACTATTCTTCAGGATGTCAATTGTATTCCATTCTACAAACAACAGCACTCCATACAACAGCAATAGCAATAAAAATGACAACAGAAAAATGCTTCATATTTGAGTTTAATCTCATTTATGCTAGATTATGTTATTTTCATGGAGGCCAGCTTAGAACCTTTTTCCTAATGGTCATTATGAATCCAAATACGCTGAGTTTTTCAAATATATTTGATCAAGTAATTCTTTTTACAGGGTTGGGAGAGGCAACTTTAAAAAACAAGTGCTAGATTATTAGCCTGTGGAACTGTGGTTTGAGAAACTATGTTCAAGCGTCAATATGTTAACCAGTATAGCTTATGTGAGAACTTTTAGACTTGTAATTTCTTTTTTTCACTAACTTTGTACTTTGAAGTGAAAATATAAATTGTAGACTATTCATCCTCCAAAACTCATGACTCCTTGGACTTGGACCCAAAAGATTCTATAATTTTTCTCCTTTCCAAGACCCAAGACAACCTCCCTCCATAAATCCATCCTCAGCCACAATTATAAAACTAAAAATTTAATAAAACCCCACAATGTGTCTATAAGCACAAAATGTATGCAATTTTTCACTGAACCCACAAGTCAATGCTATGAAATAATTATAATCACTATCCCCTTTATGCAGATAGAGGATCTAAGTCTTGCCAGGTTAAGGCATTTTTGAAGATCACTTGGATAATTATTAGAACCGAGGCACACTGTCTACAGAGCCAGCATCTTTCCACACCTATTCCTTCTCTGCTGTACAAGTTCTAGAACCTTCCTGTGTCTGTCTATCTGTGATACTTTATCACAGTTGGCTGTGTAAGAAACCCGCATATGACTCTTTCCACTTCTCCCGGCACAGTGCCTTAGCAGTGTGCTGGGTGTTTCATCAGCACCTCTTGATTTGAATAGAAATAAAAAATAGCCAAAAGGATCAAGACATCTGCATCGGGCCAAAAGGGGCTGCCTGAATGTCCCTTCCCAGACAAAGGCCGTGTCCATCTCTTTCTTTTGTGAGCTGCTCTACACTTGAAGGATCCTCACGGAACACAAAAGACTTGTGAAAAGGGAAGAAAAGTCCAGCTGACTAATAAAAAGCCTTCTCTGTATGTCCTGTCCCTCTGACTTGGACCCCAGTGAATACCATTTGTTTAAATAATGATCAGAACATAATAGATACGATGAGGTTGCCAAGAGCCCAGCCATTCAGCCTCTGCTTGGCTAAGGGGAAAAAAAAGAAAGGAAAAGAAAAAAATAAAGTGAAACACT
>RJWJ010007871.1:0-55672 GCA_004363605.1 Indri indri | reverse complement strand
ACTGCTGAGAAGGAACCCATGGTGTTGGCGAATTTGTTGAAAAACCAACACAGCCAGTAATGTGCGGAAATGGCCTGGGTTCAAATCTTGGCTCTGATACTTGGTAGCTATGAGACCTGTAGAAGTTCCTTAACATCTCCATGCTTCAGCTTTATGAAGGTTTATTGTGCGGCTTAAATGAGAAAATATATTCAAAGGTCTAACAACAGTATGGCAGTTTCTGTTCTTGCTTCCTTTATGGGGATTGGTTGGGGAAGGGAGGGAGTAGTTTTTTGGTAGATGACTAGTAGCAAACTCATGTTCTTTGTGCTCTAAGGTCACATTCCAGTCTCTGGAAAGGTACCTGGCACATAGTAGTTATTAAATATGAATGTTGTTGAATGAACAAGCAAAGGCATGAATTGGAACTCATGCTTGATGAAGTACTTTGGTGCTACTGTAAAAGGAGTCTTTCCAGAATAACACCAGCAACAGAAAAGCAGAAAGCAACAGCATGTTTGTTAGTCACCAATTTCACTTCACTTCTGGATAGCAATAAGGAGTGGCATCACTGGAATCTTTGGCATTGTTCAATGAGCTATAATATCAAATACATGTTTTGAAGGCACAACACTCTTCCTGAATACCCTATCCCTACTCCCCACCCCCTGCCTGAAGAGCCCAGCAAATCTTGCTTTTAGGACCTGAGCCTTAATACTTCTCACGACTGGCACAGGAGCAGTGAGTCAACCATAGGAACTGAAGCCAAATGGACATTCGGTGAAAAAAGGAAGGATCAGGTCATCAATCGGTCATCTGGCATTTGCTCAGCATCTGTCAAGTCTTGTGCACGGAGGGAGATGCTAATAAAGAAGGCAGGACCCCTTCTCTCAAAGAGCTTCTGACTCAGGGAAACAAGACTTTCAGAATGAAATAATACGAGGAAATCAAGTTGAAATGACAATTAGGAATAAAAATAAACCCAAGCTGCGTGAACACAAACTGATCCTTCATGATGCAATCTTCTTTTACTCTCATGTCCAGAAAGGGAACCACAGGATTGTACCTACCTGTAGGCAGAGAAATCTGAGTGTGACAGCACCATTTGGAGATGAGGCAAAGAATAACCAAAGTAGACTCTGTCCCTTCTCACTGGAAAGCATGTCACTCTCCCTCAGTGGCTATGGGAATTACCAGCCCCTGGCGGAATTGCTACAACTCCTCGTTCCTCTTTTTAATCCTTCCACCTACCCCAGGGTGCTCATGTGCTCCACAAACTGCTCAGTGTCCCACTCTGTGACCCACTCCCACTTGAAGTTCTGCCCTCTCAAAGTCACACTTTACAATTAGGTCCATTTTCTCTCTTTGAAAATTCAAAATGAAAGTGTGTCCCTGTCATAATAGCATCTGTGACCTACTTCTTATCTTCCCAGGACCATACTCTTTGCAGTATTGAGCATGTATATTTGGCATTACTCACCAATAACAGTTTATAATGATTTAAGATAACATTCTCATTTTTTTTCACAGAAGCCTACAACACCTCAGGTAGGAGGGTACTTTTTAGGGAAGAGCTTTGGGTGCAAGAGTTGACTTTGGTACCCTTCTGATCCTATCAGTGGAGTAACTACCTACTTGACTCTGCCCTCAGCAGGCGGGACCTAGGACAGGCTAAGACCCATAGAGTCCTCAAGTCCTGAAAAAATTGTGTCTCTGCATTCTATCCCCATCATGTGATTTAATATAAAAATACTACAAAATTATAAAATAGAGGAAATCCACTAATAAAGTTCTGACTTTTCCCCTGGCAACTATTTTAATGCCTTGTGAAAATAATAGTTACTATTTTTTCATGCTCAGTTGGCCTCATGGGAAAACTAGCTAGCACCAAACAGACCTTATGGAGTAACTTAGCAGCCTAATGTCGCCTTGACAAGGGCTAACGGCTCATATTATGACTCAGGGGCTGGCTGCTAAAAGTTTTATCAACCAATCCTCTAAACCTGCTGGGCTCAGGCCCAAAGGAAAGTGTGTCTTTGGCATCACATCAACACGGCCCCTACTGTACAAGGAAGAAACACTGGGATCACAGGGTCATTGTAGGCCTCTTTGACACTGATTTCTACTCTCACCCACAGGTTTAGGGGTCACCTTGGCTATGTGGAGCGTAAGAGCATGCTCACTCCCACAGCATCTGAGCAGCAGGCTCTTTGCCTCTTTGGATGACAGAGCTTCCTCGGGAGCTAGGCCAGAGCTATCACTCTTCACTGACTCAGGCTGCCTGGGGGCCATGCCACCTATGGGTCTTCGGTGGAGCCTGCCCAGCCTTCATTGCCTTTCCAGGAGGCCACCTGCACAAGACAAAAAAAAAAAAAAAAAAAGGCGAGAGGCAAAATCTCCAGGAAGGCCCCGTTTAACCCAGCAGAATAGCACTGACTTTTATTTTCCTTATAGAAAAGCATCAGCATCGTTGAAAGGAAGGGGCACTTTAGCACATATTATATACTCTCTTATCCAGATGCAAAGTGGGTGCCTTTGTTTGCATCTGTTTTGTACTCAGCTAAGATAGCTCAGTTAACACTCAGAGAAGACTTTGAGGGCTTATTACTCCTGTTTTATAGAAAAAGAACTGAGGCTCATGGAAATTAAGTGATTCCCCAAGGTCACCCCGCTAGTAAGTGACCGAGTCCGGATTTGAATTATGATTTGCCTAACTCCAAATCTCTTGCTCTTTCTTCTCGATGCCACTAGACCGAAACACCATTCCTGTGACTTTTTATTATCAATTTCAAATCAATTATTTCCATGAGACTGTCTAAGCACCCTTTGAAAAACTCACCTTAGGAACAAAGAAATAAAACAAAATAAAAATGTATGTAGCCTTTTAGAGCACTTCTTCTCAAAATGGGTTCTCAAGGACCCATTTATACCAGAGTCTGAGGTGGCAGTGGGGAAAGGAGGGAAGATTGTCAAGCCTGTTAACTTTATTGGTTACCCGGGCCTGACCCGATGTTGACTGGATTTAAATCTCTGGAGATAGGTCTCGAGAATTTGTGTCTTTAGTAAATTTCCCAAGTGATGCTGATGCAAACTGAAACCACTGTTCTAGAGGGATATCTGATGAAAAAGGATGAGGATTTGGGATAAAGTCTAATTTCTGCACGTTTTATCAATTTTGTATGGGAAACAGCTTTTTTTCAGGATTCTATGGAGTACGTATGCCCATTAATTATTTATTGTACTTGTGGGACAGAGATGTCGTTTCTCTGTGTACTAACGTGTAGCAATGAAATTGAATGGAATGACCCAGCTTTTTGAGCCTCTTTCTTTTTCCTTGATATGAAGAAAACCAAAAAACTCATGTCCCTCAGACCCGGCTGTAAGAGTCAATAGATCTGGCAAGGTCTCTAGTTCCAAAGGCAAGTAATTAGAATTACGCAGATTGGATTGGCAAAGTAATAGCCCCTGAAACAAACCCAAAAGCCACAGCCACCCACCAAATTGCATAAAATGGAGCTGTGGCCCAGAGACAATACACTGGTGTTCTAATGCAGTTAAATAAAATGCTACCAATACAGCTCTTGGTAAATTAGCATAGCTGGTGTAATAATCAATATTTTTTCTGGACTAAAGCAGGTCATATGCTATATCAGAAGTACTGTCAAAATTGTTCTTTTTCAAGGAACCAAATATAAAGGAAAAAGAAAAAAATCAAATATGGCCTAGGAAGGTGGGGCCATAGCTATCATGTGTTTAAATCAGAGAATTGAGCTTGCTCATTTAAAAAGTGATATAAATCAGGTGATTGGAAATGTTTCACTATCATTTATTTAATAATATATAAGCTGCGTAAATTGTGCTAGGAACATTAAATTTGTTATCTTTTCAGTCTTCACAAAATTCTGTGGAATGGGGATTATCCTCACCCATGTTTTGCTGATGAGGAAACCCGGCTTGGAGAAGGTGAGCTACTTGCCTGTGGTCACATGGGGAATGGCAGAGCCCATCTGGCCCTGGAGCCCTGTGCGGAGCCGCCACACTGTATTCCTGCATAGTCCTGCTTTCCCATCCAGTTTCTTTGCTAACAACAGGGCTGTGACTGCTCCAGAATGCTAATTTTTCTCTCTGTGGTTGGCTGCCTCTCTGAATGCTGACAGTCACCAATCTCTCTTGCCACTGTTTTGAAAATGGCCTATAGCGAGGGGTTCAAAATCCCTCCCAGCTCATTTACTCCACCCATTCTTATTTTCTGGTGGAGAAAGAACTCACCAAATGCAGACAGGCCATTTCTGAGTTGCATACGGTATGGTTAAGAGCACAGGTCTAGAGTTAGACTCCTTGCTCCCAGGACGCAGTAGCTGTGTGAAAGTGATTTGGGGCAGGTTACTTAAACTCTCCACTCCTCAATCTCCTAACTTGCAAGCTAGATATGAGGGTGAAAGGGTAGTGAATATATACTTAGAACTCTGATTAGCACAAAGTAAATGCTCTACAGATGTTGTGGTTTTTGTTGTTAAAGTTTAGCAATTGGAAATTTTGACCCCAGCTGTCTGTTAATTTGTAATAGTACCCAAACAATCCACAACAAGTGAAACCAACAGTAACTTTTAGCGACAAAATAAGGAAAGATCCAGTGGCTAAGAGTGTGGGCTCTGAAGCCTGACCACCTGTCTTCAAATCTTGGCTTGACACCCATTAGCTGTATGATTTTTGGGTGACTTGCTTAACTCTTCTGTGCCTCAGTTATCCCATTTGAAAAATAGTGATAACAGGAATGTTATAAAGATGAAAAACAAGTTAATATTTCTAAGTGCTTAGAAAATGCCTGTCACATAATAAGAACTGCCAAAATGTTGGTTGATAACTAACTTCAAATAACACTTTCTTGAAATTGTGGCTTTTTTAACGATCTCTTCTTTGCGTATGGCCCCTATAGCTATGCCAGGTGTTAAAGCCAGACTTGACAAATTCTGGTAATGTGTTAATCTCAATTTACAAACACCAAATTTTAGTAACCCTTAGACTAAAAGCCTCAGTGGTTTACTCAGTCATGCATAAAAATAAAAATTGATGCATCATGAGAACTGAAAAAAAGGACTTGCATTTTTGGATCAGTTATCTGACCATCAAGAAAACTTCGTGGCCCACCATATGTCATAGATTATACTTTGAGAAGTTCGGGTCTGTGCGAACTTCCTCTGACAGTGTGAAACTCCACTTCCCACCCTGGGAAACGTAGAGGGAGGGCAGCAGCATATACAGCCGCCCACTGATGGATACAAGGCACTGCCCATGGCAGCCCTGGAGAGAGCATCCCTTGGCAGTACTTGAAGCCAGTTGAATGCCCAACGGAGATGAGCACATGGGTGAGCACCTCTCCAGAACACAGGAAGAAGTATCTGATGGTGCCAAGAGCTTAGACTTTGGAGCCCATCAGGCCCGTATGAAAATCCCCCTTCATCACTCACCAGCCATGGGACCTGGAACAATGTACTCAGACCCTCTGAGCCTTTATTTTCTCAATCTTAAAATGGGGATAATAATACTTACTTACAAAATTACTTAGATATTTTAGTAAAAAAATTTATATGATGCGTTTAACACAGAAACTAAAACTTAGATTGTGTTTCCCCCATCAACAACAGCTACCATTTCTTGTGTATTTGCAAAGGACACAGGCATTATGTTAGGCACTTAGGATGTATTATTGCCTTTTCTCTCCACAAGGTCCTAGCAGATAGGCTTTATTAACCTTTTTTTCTATAGATGGGGAAACTTAGGCTTAGCAAGTTTAAAAACACTTGCCTAAAATTGCATGGCTAGCACCTGGTGGAGGCGCGGTTTGATCCTGGGTTTGTCTGAGTCTAAACGTGTGCACTTTCCCACTCCTTTCATGCTACCTGCTTCTCCATCTCCATCTCCATCCCTGTTTTGTTCCACTTCCTTTAGCCCATCGAAGGCAACCACGTGGCATTAGAGAACACTCACTCTCAAAGTAAATATATAGATTGCAATATTAGTTACCCAAAAATGCAGCCCGTGCTACTTGTTTATCCTCAGGACTTTAATAAAGGCCAAGGCAGCTGAGAGTAAACAGGTCAGAGCCGGGCGGTAAACCTGACTGACCTTGTTTGATGCAGTTTATATTCCAAAGGATGATGCATTTGGGGGCCTGACCTTCAGTTCTTCCTATTTTATAGTCCTGAAATAACCTGTTCCAGAAAAAGCAGGCTGAATTTTATTGTCCACAACCGGCTTGGAGGAATTATTAATATATCGGCTTAATTTGGGGCATCTCATTAAAATTCTAGCACAAGATCATCAAGTTTTCATTTATTTTTACTCTGAATGAGGTCCCCAAACACCCTCTGATATCTCACCAGCCATGTTAACAACTCTTTGATTTCTAATGGTCCCCTCTGCTATTAGTAAATCTAAGGAAGGCTAATGGGCCTCCAAATTTGTGACATAATGCACAGGGCCATTCAGTGAAGCACTGATTTTACAGTTTTACAGGAGAGGTTCATTTGAACAAGGAATCCTAAGTCCTAAGTAATAAACCTCACCTACCCTAGCTTAGGAGTGAGGTGAGCAAATAAAATGTCAGCAAAATACCCCCACAGTATTGACAACATTCCCTAGTGGGATTCAGGATGCAAGACATTTTCCTTAGACTCGAAACCAGAATGAAATTGGCATGCACAGGACACACACTTGCACATACATAATTCTGTGAGATTTTTGTGCTTCTGGTTAGGAATACCTTTATGCAGAAAAGAGATTATTTTCTTCTATAGGGATTGGAGATATTTATCCTCCCACTCTGGAGGTAGGTAGATATTATTGCCATTTCACAGAGATGGTATTAGGAATGGTAGATATGCTACTAAATATGGATCACCGCTTGCTGTCCCAATAGTCTACCACCTCTGTCCCCATTAAATAGGTCCAATATGCCAATGCAAGCTGGGTGCGTGTATCTCAGCAGCCAGCAGCAATCCACTTTAATTGCTTCAAGCTGACTCCGACTGACTTGCTCTGCTCTTTCTTACTTTGCCCTCTCTTGTGCTCACAACAAGCTCTGTGTTGGCTGCTACTATAGCTCCTGCTCTCCCTTCTAACATTTGGCTCCATGACCCAGTTTAAGTTTTGTTTTTTTATGGCAGATGCTGTCAGTTCCTTTCCATATCCCTTGGATATTCATATTCTCTTACATGTCGATGCTTCTTACTGGAAGCACTGCAGCTCTCTGTCCAAGTGCTTTCTCAAGCTGCAGGAGCACGCTGAGCCTTCTGCCACAGTAGGCAGAAGTCCTAGGGAGGTAACCCCTCTTTGAAGAAACCAACCATCGCCAATGACAGATGGGAGTTGGTGGATAAATTTCCCAGCTTCCTTGTCTCTAGAATAAACTGATTCTGAAATATGTTTTATAGACTCCCAGAGACTCTCCTTGACTCAGTTTTTCCCTCCCCTACTGATACTTCCTAGAATCACCTCCTAAACAAATTCTACTTACGTTCTTGTCTCAAGGTCTGCTTCTTGGGGCATACAACCTACAATGCTATCCCCGTTTTAGACAGGAGCCTCCTCTAATACATGAACTTACATCTGAGTCCTGAGACCCGGGGTAAGGATACCCAGCCCTTAAGTCCTACCACAGTCTGATGGGAAATGCCCCAGGCAGACCTGGGGCATGGTAGAACATGGAGGATATTGTTTGGTTTTGAAGGCAAACAGGCAGATGAAATAAAGGGGTTTATTTCTACTACTGAGGTCATAGAAAACCTTGCCACTCAAAGCGTGGTCCACAGCAGCATTTACATCACCTGGGAACTTGTTAGACATGTAGGATTTTAGGCCTCACTCCAGAGTAATGAACCAAAATTCTTATTTTAAAAAGAACCCCAGGTTATTGCACATTATTGTTTCTAAGTACTGCTACAAAACATACAAAAGCTATAAGCTGGGGTCTCTTCCTTAAGGATAAGAGGTAATAGAGCTTTTAGGGACGTAATATTTCTGTGAACCAATTTTATAACAATGGATGGAGCCAGGCTCTGCCTCTAGACTCCCTGCTTCTGAAATTGAGGTTATTTGATGTCTTTCTGAAAGCTTTTCTTTACCCAAGGCTCTGGGTGCCCACCCTTACTCAAGGCAGGAGCTCTTGTCAACATACTGTGACTCAGCCTCAACACATACCTGCCTTTACTTGGCCCTCTTTCTGGGACTGGATGGACTTCTGCCTTGTTCTCTGTACCTGAATCTTAGTCTTAATAAATGGACCCTACCTTGCCAGTCCTACCATAACCAGTTGCTTCACTAAGCGCTGATGTTTGTTTTGATTCTAGTATGAAATCATCCTTCCTGTTGAGAGACAACCCAGATACTTCCTAGATTTCTAAGGATCACCTAGTTAGAGATTCCTCATTACTGTATTTTATGATCCACTTTTTACCTCTCTTAGACACCCAATACAAACACCTTGCTTTTATTATAACCTATTATTCCTTTATCCTTCATTATCATGTTTTGCTCTCAGCACTTAACATAATTTGACATTAAAAAATGATGACTGAACTTTAGTTTAGAACTATAAACTCTAGATAAAATACAAAAACAACTACTTGAAAGCTCAGGAGAGTGAACAAAAGCAGGCAAATTTTGGACTAGGGAGATAAGACACTATCATAGGTGAGTTTTCTGTTTTGACAGTTTTTAGCATAGGAACAGGCTGTGGCCAGCACTGCTTGAGCAACAAAATGCTGATAGAAAATTCACAATTTTTATGGTGTGAAGAACCGGACAACAGAGTTCAGGGAACTCATGATTACTGAAAAAGTCAGAAAAGAGTCCTGGAAAGGAGAATGTGAGAGAGGTGGAGCCTTGAATTCTTGGTGTAAACTCTTTTCAACCTCAGACTGACTCCTGAACCACTCATGCACTGAGCAGACTCAAAGCACCTGACTAAGGATAAAAAGACTTAGCTGAGATTTGAACTGCCAGCCCAAGAGACAGAGTTTTCAGCTGGAGTCTAACCAACTTAATTGCCTTCTGGAACAAAAATAGCAACACTTTTGAGAGGAGTATAATAAAATCCAGAGTCACTATAGCATCACATTCACAATGACCAGAATATAATGCAAAGTTACTTGACATCTGAAGGACTAGAAAAGTCGATTCATTCCCAGAAGAAAATATAATCAACAGAGGACATACCCAAGGTGACTTAGATGTTGGAAACAGCAGAAAGGGACTTTGAAGCAGCTATTATACCTATGCTCAATGAGGTAAAGGAAAACATGCTCATAAGTATGCAGAAACTATAAAAGAGAGCTACACAGAAAATTTTGAACTAAAATGGAAAATATCTAAAATAAAAAATTTACTAGATGGGCTTAGCAGGAGAATAGAGATAACCAATGAAAGACTCGATAAACTTGAAAATAGATTGGTAAAAATGATCCACTCCAAAGAAAAGAGGGGAAAAAAAAACAGAACAACAAAAAAATGACAATAAACACGTAACAAAACCATGGGACCCATAGGATAATACAGAAAAGACAAACATATATGTACAACATATATGTTAGTTAGAGTCTCATACAAGGAAAGAGATAGTGGAGCAGAAAAATGTTCTAAGTAATAATGGCTGAAAATAACTCATTTGATGAAACAAATTAACAGGTTCAAGAAGCTCAGTTAACTCTAAGCAAAAACAATAAGATATAAACCGATTGGTGCCAATGCCTAGTTACTTGCCTAAGCAATGGATTTAGGAGTGATTGCTAACCATTTGATAAGATTGTAAAATAGGTGATCACTGGAGGTAAAAATGATGAATAGGCATAGTATCTATCCTCAAGGAATTTACAGTCTGTGAGGAAGACAGATGCTAAAACAGATAATTACCATGTGGTATAGGAATTATTATTAAGGTATGTACAAGATGATATGGGACTACAGAGGAAGGAAAAGTATTAAAGCATATTAAAGGAAGGAAAAGTATTAAAGCACATTAAAGCATATTAAAGTCAAATTTCTGAAAACTGAAAAAATTCTCTAATTGTTTATTTTTGTCCTTTATTCTCTCAATTTTTGCTTCTTCCATATTAATGTACTTTTATTAGGCACATAGATATTTATCATTGTTATATATTCCTTTATCATTACAAAATGTTTCTCTGGTAATACCTCAAAATATAATATTAATATAGCTATTCCAGGCTTTTTAAGCTTATGGTTTGAATGGTGCATGTTTTTCCATCCACTTACTTTCAACCTATAGTCAAAGTGTATCTCTTGTAGACGGCATATAGTTGGATCCTGCTTACTTGAATCTCTCGTCTGTCAAACTCCTCCCTTTAATTGCAGTGTTTGCTCCATTAACATTTAATGTAATTATTGGTGTAATTGGGGCCTTGATAAAAGGATTTAGTTGTTTAATTTGTCTTTATTGGGATTTTCAACCATTTACATTTTTTTCCCCAATCTTGCATCGAAAAACCCATGTGTTAATTTTCTCAGTTTTTCTGGAATTCTTCAGTTGGATTTGACTTGTATTTTATCAGAATCTCTTTCTGCAACCACTTCGGTTTTAGTTTCTTTCTTCTGGTAAATTAGCTTCCATTATTCTACCTGCTTTCCTTCTTCCAAATAAGTGTCAATGTTTTGTTCAACAAATATTTACTACATGCCTTCTCTGTGTCAGGCACTATTTTAGGTGTTAAAAATACAGCATAAATAAAGCCCCTGCCCACTGGAAGCTTAAATTATAGTGAAGGGAGACAGATAATAAAGCCATAAAATATAATACGATTTATGGTATGTTGAGTAGTAGAGGGGAGAGCAATAAGCAGGGTAATCAAGGCAGAAAATGGAGATTTGGGCTGCTGTTTCATACAGGGTGGACGGGAAGCTCTGTCTGATAAGATGTCCTTTCCCATCTGCCATCTGTTTCTGTTTGCATTAACATTTTGGGTTTTCACTTTAAGAAAATCCTTCATAGTCGTTTTTGTGATGTTTTGGGAGAAGAACAAAGGTAAATACATACATTTAATCCACTAAGATTAACTGAAATTCTAACTACATTTCCTAACACAATTGTTAATCTCCTTATTCTTCTCTAGGTCTGTTCAGCTAAATAAACTTTTAAAAATTTAAGATATCCCTAACTGGGCTCAGTTTCAAACAAGGTCCTATAGTTAAGTGTTTCTCTAATACCCAGATATCCTTGCCACAAGCATTCAAATTCTATTGTTAGATATTAATCTAAAAGTATACAATACCTTCATCAGACGTAATGTGTTTAACATTTGAAATCAGTGTTCCAGTGATACTATCCTGCTCTTCATATTTTCTTGATCTTGCAAATCATTCTGTATGGAAAATTGATATTCAGTATGTCTAGCACTGTTATCTAGCCTATTAAATGCAGAAAAGTCAAGATTCTATTGTGGAGTTTAAGTCCCCTCTCCCAAGTATTTAGCATTTAAATTTCTAGGATGGTTTATTCCTATTACTTTCTCACTATAGGACTCCTATGGAAATGGATTCTGTTGCTCATTATTTTTAGCTCTTTCCTGAGGGACATTAACTTACCACGAAGAGGGCACATTAAAATGATGTATAAATCAATGGCATAGTTATAAATGGGATAGTAATGGGATGTCAGGCTTTAGTAGCCTGAAGACCACCTAATATGAAAGTTAACAGCAGGACAGCAATGACATCTTCTGTCTGCTTCTTATTCCAAGGAAAACTAAAAAACAACATGTTAAAGCTGCAGCTTCAAAGAGTTAAAATAATATCATTTTCCTTTTGTAGTGAAACATATCTTTTTGAAAATGATCTTTAAAGTAACAGGATACTACATTGCAGATGTTGGTTATTGATAGTGAAATATGTGCTTTTTAGTGCAGTGAGTGCCTTGCTTAATGCCAGGTGATCGTTTCCTCATTTATTCAAACAATATTTATTTTGCACCTCCTTTCACTGGGCACTGTTTGAGCATTGGGAAATAAAAATGAAAAGCATTTCTCTTCTCCTTTTATAGCTTATATTCATGTGGGGTACAGAAATAAGTTGATCATTGCAACACACTATGATAGGTGGTACAGGTAGAGGTATTCAGTCCCAGGAGCATCCGACCTTTTCTTTAGGAGTCGGGGAAGGAATCCAGGGAAGAAAGCCTTGCTAAGTTTCCAGAGAGGTGAGGACATAATGTATTGATGGAAGCATTCTAGGAACACTAAAGTTCCACAGTGGCAGAATGTATGTCTGTTCATCATTCATCATTTTATCCCCATTACTTAGCACAGCAGCTATATGCTGTAGACCATTAATAAATTCCTGCTGAAGGAAGGAAGAGCATGGGACGAAATAGCTTTTGAATACAGTGTCAGATGAATTTGTGTGTGTGTGTCTGTGTGTATGTGTATGTAACATACCTGAAGTTTCTGTTCACACGCACTCCAGCCTTCTTGGAGTTGTTTTCTCAATGGCAATAACTGATTGATGCCAATGCCTAGTTACTTGCCCAAGCAACAGATTTAGGAGCAATTGCTAGCCATTTGATAAGATTGTAAAATAGGTGATCATTGGAGGTAAAAACGATGAAAAGGCATGGTATCTATCCTCAATGAATTTACAGTCTGTGAGGAAGACAGATACTAAAACAGATAATTACCATGTGGTATAGGAATTATTATTAAGGTATGTACGAGATGATGCGGAACCACAGAGGAAGGAAAAGTATTAAAGCATATGAGATGAAGGCGAAACAGCTTATCACAGAGAAAGTGATGCCTTGGCTGAATAGGATGATGTAAGTCAGGGTTAGATGATGAAGAAGAAGGGTGTTTCTTACAAATGTTGGAAGACAAGAGATTATGACATGTATTGGTAATAAAAAGTTATCTAAGTGTAGCATGCAAAGTATAGGCAAGAAGAGGTTAAAAAGAGATGATGGGAAATGGAGCTAGAGAGACAAATGGAGTTAAATCATAAAGAGCTCTACCATGCAAAAAACAATTCATTCTATGGAGAATTTGAAGGTTTTGAGGCAGGAAAGTAATGTGGTCAGATTTTGATTTCAGCAGTATGGTACTGGCTGCACAGGAAATCATGCCAAGATGCAGGGAGGTGACCTGGAAGGTTGTTGCAGTCCTCCTTGTGAAGCATGATGAGGGTCTGAAAGAGACGTATGTGTCAAGTGAAGGGATATTTTTGAAAAAAGTATCAAGAAGACTGGGAGAGGTTATAGAGAGGAGGAGGAGAGAAGATAAATGCTGGAATGAGGTCCTGAAGACTTAGAAGGGAATTGAATCAAGAGCTCAGGCAAGAATTAGGCCTTCACAGGAGGAGGGTCTTCTTTCCCAAGGAGTTCTAAGTCAAATTTGTTGGCTGTCTGTGAATGCAGATAATGAAATACAAAAGTCATTATGCATACAATTCTTGCTGCAAAGGAATTGCCTTTCTACCAAAACTTTAGCATTCCTGTGGGCAAAACCTATGTCTTATTCTTTTTTAATATACTCATACCTGGTATAGCAAATGAAGCATAGTAGATAATCAATAAATGTACTTCTTTTCTTGCAGCTCAGTATGGGGTCGGTATCTCATGTGGATCCAGTGTGTGCGTAAATGTGTATTTAAGATTCCATGAATGATTGCAATAGCCATTAAGATTAGCTACAGATACAGCTTTTCTTGTGGCACAACTGTATGCTATACCACAGATAACGGAAATATCTTTTTCTGTTCTTTTATGCAGGTTTTCTACTTTATAGAACCTAGGGAAAAGGGTAAGAGGGAGACTTCTTTGTTGATTTGCAGCTGATCTTGAGAAACTCAAAAATGTGTACAGGATTAATGATGAGAATTTTCTCTACGGGAGTATGTGTATTATGTCTCCAGCTCTTCCTAGCATATCTGGAGGGCAGAAGATCCTCTGCTGGGGTGGAAATACAGCAGAGGTACTTATGTTCATGGAAAGAACTCTTCAGAAAATCAAATTTAAAGGACTCCTGACAGTATTTTTGATCTCTAAGAATTACTAACAAAGAGGCAGAGCTGACATTTAAAGCTTTTCTTAGGACTCAATCCAACTAAAGAAAATATGTATTTATATTGAGCACTTACTACGTGTAATGGATTGCACTCAAGGCTACTGTGCTTTTGTGAAATTTAATAAAAGACAACACTGTCAGAAGGATAAATTGTGAGATCAGGCCTTTGGCAGAAGAACAGTTAAAAATGTATACCTTTCTTCGAGCCCTGGACCAAGGCACAAAGCTTGGCTAGTAGAGCTAGTGATCGTTTTCCACCCTGGCTTGCCATCTTGGTTAATGCCTTTGTTTAGTGCGCAAACTGCACAGCTTTACGTAGGAACTCTGATTGTTTGGGGAATACAGAATAGAAAACTGAAGGAGACCAGTCTCTGACCTCAAAGTACTCCCATCCTAGTAGGGAGAAACATATACAGCCAAACATCCAGGTGACTCTAACACAGGCATAAAAGAATAAATATTCTAATTGAGGCCCACACATAGTTCTATAGATATCCCTGAAACAATAGGAAATCGAACAAGCATTTATTCCCACAGCAGCATGATACTGTGAGGAGGCAGTCACAGGGTTTATACAACCTAGCAACAAATTTAGACATCTGACACTGGAGCGAAACCATCTGTGAAAATATGAGCATTCCCATTACGTGCAAATACTCAGATAATATTTTAATTAGTTAGAGTTTCATGGTCCTAGAAGTTTAGAGCTAAAAATATATCTCTAGGGAGAGTATGAAGACATTATTATATGCTGAAGCAAGCTTTGGCTGAGATTGTGAATAGAGAAGCACAGAAAGGTTACCATTCGTTATAGGAATTGGAAATTATTTTTCAGTAAAAACATTGATACTTCGCACATTGCACAGGGAGCATAAAGTATATACTAACCACCAGAGAGGAGCAGGTACTTGAATAATGTCATTTTGTTCAACATTGTTTTGTTACAAAACTGAAGGGAAAAAAATTATTTATTTTTTTTGTGGAGTTTGCAGCTTCTCCCCATGTTTGTGTGGGTTTTCTCCAGGTACTTCAGTTTCCTTCCACATGCCCAAAATGTGCATGTTAGGTTCATTGTAGTGTCCAAATGATCCCAGTGTCAGTGAGTGTGAGTGTGTGTGAGTGAGTGCATCCTGTGATGGGATGGCGAGCTGTCCAGGGTTGTTTCCCACCTTGTGCCCTGAGCTGCCAGGATGGGCTCCAGACACCTGCAACCCCGAACTGGAACAACTAGTAAATAGTTACCTCATTTGTTTTTATTAATCTTTCATAAATTTATGTATAGCTCACATTTATTTTTATGTTTAATATTAGAAGTGTTTTGGTGATTATTTAGAAGTTTTGTGATGTTTCTGTGACCAGAAATATGCCATAGGAATTAACTCTTGTTTATATCAATTAGTCTTGAGTAAAATTGGTTGCATTATGTTGTTTGGTTTAAAGTTAGAGCTTTCAAGAACCTATTGACGATGTTAAGTGAGGACTTAATTGTAAAGTTTATGTATATAAATATGTCAAGAAAAAAATCTATAAATAAATACATATAATAAGTATTTAAAGGGAAATGAGAATTCCGTAACATTTGTGGTTAATGTCAAAAGGTAACCCTCATTTCCTCCTATAATATGACATCTGATGCTTCAATTTGAGACAGAATACTGGGATGGATAAGTCACAGGTCTCTCCCAGGAGGCATATCTTTGGTTTTAAGATTAATTTTATATAATAGGTAGAAGACACAAGAGATCATGACTCTTATTCTAACAGCTAAAGCAATTTACATAAGTTACAAAATAAGTTTTTATTTTTAACCCATCAAAAGCTGAAGATACGATATGAAGAAACCTAAATTAGGTAGCCTCCAGAAAATCACAAGTCTTCCATAAAACACAGAAAAGCCATGGCTTCTCTCATCTCAGGTATGGCAGTGGAAGGAGGAATCTGCTATAACTAGAAAAAATGAGAAATTAGCTGAAACTTTAAGAAACTTGACAGTATATAGCTAGGCATGATGGATTATATAATTCCAAGGAGAACTTGCACATACCCTCCAACTCTTTTTCTCAGGGATTCACCAAGGGCTTAGGGATAGTGTACTATGGGCTAGAAGTAGAACAAGATAACTGAGATAGACATCCCCAGAAGCACTTGAAAGTTTACATCAAATGTAAATCATCCACCTTCCATACGAGACAGAAAGGATATGACAGCCAACAGAACCCCTTATGAGTCAATAAAGACTTATATCAAATTTGAAGTATATGTGCTCTAATGGCTGGGTACAGATCAATAGGGATGAGAAAGATTTGCAAGGTACAGAAAGCTGATGTTGGTACCAGAGAGCAATTATAACTCTGCAGTTACTTAATAAGCTGGCAGTCAGCTATAATGCAGAGAGGGAGATCTCCTACGGCAAACAAAGCTGGTGACTCAACTATTAATCATAATGAGAACTCTAGAAAGTCATCAGTGTTGAGATCTTAAGTCTTAATATAAAAGAAAATCTTGATTTTATCGTAAAAACATTTGAAGCCAATGGAGAACTGAGTTAAACTAAGAAACTAATCTAGAAGCCTGACACAACAAGGAATGCACCATTTTTCTAGGGGAGAATATTTAGTCTCTACTGTTTTTTTTAAATATGAAATATTTGGCATAAAATAAATACTTATAATACATATGAAGACACAAATTTGACACATGGACAAGGTAGAAAACAGTCAATGGAAGCAAACCCAGAACTTGTGTAGAAGTTGGTATTATCAAACAGAATTTAAAATAACTATGATTTTTTAAGAAGTGCTAATGAATCTTGTTGAAAAGGTGGACAAAATGTGTGAACCAGTGGGAAATTTCAGCAAAGACGTGGAAACTATGAAAAAAAAATCAAATGAAAATGCTAGAAATGAAAAATAAAGTAATATAAATGAAGAAGTAATCAGACTGGCATAAAAGCAGATACAGCAAAAGAAAGAAACAATGAACTTCAAATTGGTCAAAAGAAAGTACCTAAACTGAAATATAAATAGAAAAAGAAAGAATAGGGGGAAAAAAACAGACTAGAGTGCTCCCCAAAAAAGTAAGGTATGCTTGAATTGGAGTCCCTGAAAGAGGGTAAGGAAAAACATTGGAAGAAATAATGGCCAAAAATTTCTAACACAGTTTCAAATCAAACGTTTGAGATCAGAGGTCCCAACAATGACAAATAGAAAGAAAACCACGCAGAAAGAGCAAATCTTTTTAAAGCCAGAGAAAAATAAAATACAATGTAACATAGGAATAATAATATGAATTATAGATGACTTTTCATCAGAAACAATGGCAGCCAGAAGGCAATGGAATGACATCTTTAAGGTACTGAGAATAAAATATACTGTCAAGATAAGTTCTATTACCAGAAAAAAACATTTTTTAAATCAATAATTCTTGGACATCTGGTTAGCAAAAAAGATCCATATCTCACACAAGGCACAAGGTAGCAAATATTATGAGAAAATAGAGATAAAAATTCTTACTTAACCTTGGTGTGGGAAGGACTATCTAGAGTTGACTCAAAATCTTGAGACAATAAAAGTTTGATAAGTTTCCCTATATAAAACATTGTATGGAAAAAAAAAACATAAAATGTCTAAGACAGCTGATAAACTGGTATAAAATATTCCCAACATAATCATCAAACAAAGGTCTGACATCCCTAATATACAAAGAACTCTTAAAAATTGAGGGAAAAAAGACTAAAAAACTAATAGAAAAATAAGAAGATGACATAAAAAGATAATTTGTCAACAAAGATATAAAATGGCTCTTAAACTTACTCATAATTAGAAAGCATAAATTACAACACTGAGATGTAATTAATCACTTATTAAGCTAGGCAAATTAAAAGATATACATTCTGTTGGCTATGCTGTGGAGAAATAGGCACTCATACATTGCTGGTGAAAATGCAAATTCATTTAACCCTTCAAAAGGAAAATCTGACCATATTTACAAAAACTATATAGGCACTTACCTCTGACCCATAAGTCTCACTTCTAGGAATATAACCTGAAGATACACTTCAAACAATACAAACACACATATGCACAAGCTTATTCATTGCAGCATTGTTTGTAACAGTAAAATATTGGAAACAACCTGAATGCCCATGCATAGGAGAGTGGTGGAATAAATGGCATATCCACACAGTGCAGTATTAAACATTTGTCAAAAATAATAAGGTAGATCTCTATGAACAGATTTGGAATGTCTTCTAGGATATATATTTGAGTGAAAACAGCAAAGTGTAAGAGTACTACAGGACACTACTCTTCAAGAAAGAAAGAAGAAGATATAATAAAACGCACATGTACCCCAGTCATTTCCACACACACACACACACATACAAATATAGAAAGGATACACCAGATACTAAAGATATTGGATCTATATATATATGAAGGTGGGGTGGGAAAGTTGTAGTAAGGAGTGGAAAATGGGATTAGTTAGGATGAGAATGGAATTATAATTCTTGAAGCTTTTGGTTCTTAGAACCATAGTAACATTTTATATGCTCCCAAAAACAAATAATTAAAATTAGCAAGGCTGTATGGGGAGCACAAAATGAAATCCAAGCAATAACCAATTAACTCCAAAGTTAATTGGCATTTGTAATACTGTATTGTAAAAGAATAACAACCACATTGAAGGGGATAGGGCAAAAAAGAACTAAAAGTAATTTGAGAAAAAAATCTTATGACTGGATACTGCAGGCTAAAGACAAAATGTCAATAAAAATATAAAATAGAATAAAAATTTAGAACATATATACTAAAAAGAAGGCAGGAAAGGATAAATAGGGACATAAACTTGGTCAAATGAAAACTAATTGGCGAAATGAAAATTAAATAAAAAGATGATAAGCCTGACCATGTTTACATTAAGTGTAAAGGTACTAATGCTTTAGTTAAAAGGAAGAGATTATCAGACTGAATAAAAAACAATATTTGTCATTTATAAGAAAAATATTTTAAATGTAAAGAAACAGGTTGAATGTAAAAAGGTGAAAAATGATGTATAATGAAAGTACTAAACACAGACAAGCCAGTATGGCCACATGAATATCAAACAATGTAGACTTCAAGACAAAGTATATTATTAGACATAAAGAGCCTTATTTCATAACAGTAAAAGGATCAACTTATCTGCAAGACAAAACAGTCATAAATATCTATAAAGCTAATAATAGAGCTTCAAAATCTATGTAGAAATACAGATAGAACTTAAGGGGAAAAGAGAAAAATATGCATTCATGGTTAGAAATTTTGTAAAACTTCTTCAGGAATTGATACAAGAAGTAGACAAAAAGTAAGTAACGATTAAAAAAGAGCTAAACAACTTGACCTCATTGACACTTACAAAAGACTACACCTAACAAATTCAGAATACAAATTTATTTCTTTTACATGAAAATCACATGCTAAATGATAAAACAATAAATATCAGGGGTTAAATCATACAGAGTGTATTCTATTACTACTGTGAAATTAAATTAGAAATTGGTAACAATGCAATATCTTTGAAATCCCCAACTATTTGGAAATGAATACTATACTTGTAAATAATTGGTTCATTGTGGCACAGCAGGAGTTACGATTCTAAGATACTCGGGGGGGGGGCATTTCAGTACTATAGAGACTAGAATTTTAGTATTTTAATTGCTTGCTCTGGGAAAAGCCAGACAAGATAACAAAGGGACACTTCAGGCACCTTATGGAAAGGCCCATGTGCTCACTTTTGGGGATGTTACCTCCAGGAATGTCACCAGATTCTAACAGTTAAGATCCAAGAATGATTCTCTTATGGCACTAACAGGAGGAGGGTTAAAGTTATCGTTGTGAAATACTTCAAAGTATTTCTCCAAAACAAAGGCTGACTCTTTAAGGGAAAAGACTTTACCAGACTCTCATCTCAGTTAGGGTAAGGATATGTATTCCACTCCAGGCCCCTTTAGCCTTCCTGTCTCATCTTGGAAGGAGGGTAGGACAATATGATTGGAGACCATTTGTGATGTTCACAGCCCAGAGACACAGACCCACTAAAAGACTGAGATTAAAATCAGCCCCCCCATACCCACCCCTTACTACCACGCTAACAGAGTTCAGTATAGTAACAGGGGTTTACAGCTGAAAGAACTGCAAGATATAGACTCCCTCAGAGCAGGAATGCTTAGAAAAGCCCAGATCAAAAGGGGAGAGAAAAACAAGTACAGTAGAGGAATTTCAAGGCTCTGGCAGCTACAGATAAAGCAAATATTAAACACAGCCTAACTCCTGGCTGCATTAGCACACATCTTCATGCAGGAGGCCTGTTTACCTCAGTTCCTATTATTGGATACAACATGCCTGACTTTTAGCAAAACATTACAAACATGTCAAAAGAAAGAAAAAAAAAAAAGTCTTCAAAGATAAAGCCAGCATCAAAATCAGAATCAGATATGACTCAGTTCCTGGGATTATCAGATAGAGAATTTAAAATAACCACAATTAATACATTAAGATTTATAATGAAAGAAGTAGACAACATCCAAAACAGATGAGTAATGTAAGCAGAGAGATGAAATCTCTAAGAAAGACTCAAAAAGAAATGATAGAAATTAAAAGCACTTTACCAGAAATGGAGAATGTATTTGGTCAGCTCACCAGTAGACTGAACACAGCAGAGGAAAGAATCAATAAGCTTGAAGGTGAAGCAATAAAAACTTCCCAAGCTGAAATGCAACAAGAAAAAAAGAAAATAAAACAAAAAGAACATCTCGAAAATACGGAAGAATTTGAAGAAGTATAACATACACATAATCAGAATCCCAGAAGAAGGAAGAGAATAGGGCAGAAGAAATATTTGAAGTAATAACAACTAAGAACTTTCTAAAATTAATGACAGATAGTTACAGATCCAGGCCGTTCAGAAAACAAGAAAAAGAAATACCCAAAAAACTTACCTAGAATGTTATATTTAAGTCTCATAAAACCAAAGACATAGAGAAAGTACTGAGAAAAGCTAAAGTGGGAGGGACTTACCTACAGAGAAACAAGAATAACAATTGCAGCAGGGTTCCCTTCAGAAGCCATGCAAGCAAGAAAAGGGGTAGTGACATATTTAAAGTGTTGAAGAAAAAAATACCTCACCAATCTGGAATTCTATATCCAGAAAAATTGTCCTTAAAAGTGAGGGAGAAATGAAGACTTTCTCATACAAACGAAAATCAAAGAAATTCATCACCATTAGATTTTCCTTACAAGAAATGTTGAAGAAATTCTTCAGGGTTATGGAAAATGATATAGATCAGACACTTAGATATGTACAAATAAAAGAAGAGTGCTGGAGAAGAAATAAATAAAGGCTAAATAAAATCTTTTGTTTTTATTGTTCTTAGTTGATCTAAAAGATAAGTTTACTTAAAGTACTAACAGTAACAATGAGTTGGGTGATTATATCAATAATATATTGATAAGTGAGATGAATTTCAACAATGTCATAAATGGAGGGAGGAATTAGAAATACTCGCTATAAGGCACTACATATGAAGTAGTATAGTTATTTAAATATAATTAATTAAAAAATATATTGGAAACTCTAGGGAAACCACTAAAACATGCAGAAGAATTAGGAACTTAAACAGACACTTGCACACAAATGTTCATTGCAGCATTATTCACAAAAGCCAAAACGTAAAAACAACCCACATCCACCAACAGATGAATGGACAAACAAAATATGGATGAAATGTTTTTCAGCCATAAAAAAGAAATGAAGTTCTGATAATCCTACAACACAGATAAACCTTGAGAACATTACACTAAGTGGAATAAGCCAGACACAAGAGGACAACTATTGTATAGTTCCATTGTGTATGAAATATCTAGAATAGGCAAATTCATAGCAATGGAAAATACATTAGAGGTATTGGGTACTGAAGGGCGGGGAAGATGTTTTGTAATTGCTTAGTGATTACAGAGTTTTTGTTTGGGTTGATAAAAAGTTCTAGAAATAGCGGTGATTATTGCACAACAGTTTGAATACAATTAACACGAATGAATTTTGAGCTTAAATGATTAAAATAGCAAATTTTACATTTTATATTTTTATCAAAATAAAAAACTTTAAATGAGCAAAGATTTCAAACAAACATTTAACTAAAGAAGATATAAAAATGGCTACTAAGCACATGAAAAGATGTTCAACATCATTAACCATCAGATAAATGCAAAATAAAACTATAATGTGAAATCATTTCACTCACACCCACTACCAGGCTAAAATAAAAACGTCTACAACACCAAATGCTGGCGAAGATGTGCAGCTACTAAAACTTTTAAACATTGTTGGTGGGAATATGAAAAGGTACAACCACGTCGAGGAACTATTTTCCGGATTCTTAGAACATTAAACATGTATCTATCCCACAATTTAGCAATGCCACAAATAGGAAAAAGGACCAGAAAAAGGACCAGAAAAAGAACCATACATAAATTTTATTTTTACTATTAGGCTCATCATATTCAGTTTTAATTTTTTATAATTAATGCAAAAGACCATCAGGAAGTCTTTTCTTTTATAGAACACTTTCTGATTTACACACCTGCCAACGAAGTGCTGATTATTATTTTAAATTCTTCTTGATATTTTTTATACCATTTAACAAAGATTATGGTGAAAAGGGGAAAGGTGAGGAAAGTATTCACTTTCTTAAAAATGTGGCAGGTTGTTACCCCTATGATGTTGTGCTTTAGTTGCCACATAAAAAGGACTTGGAGTCAGGGTTATCGTATTCCGCTGTACTGCTAGTTTGCTGAGTAATGGAGCAAGTAGGACAGCCTTTTATCCAAGATCATTACCTCCAACTGTGAATAAGTCCAGCTTCCTTGGAAATGAGGCTAGATAGTCTCCAAGAGTCAACACCTCAGCCTGTGAAACCTGAAGTATTTATTTAGGAGAATTTCTATTTCTTCTCCAGGATTAGGGAATCAAATTTCTGCAGATAATCATTGATGCCTATGTATCTAAACCTTTACTAGACACTATAAACTGATGAAAATCCATGAAAAATTAAGTTGAGATCCCAGACGTCAGGAGCTTACCATCTAGCTTGGAGCGGGCAAGTGATGTGAAGTGGTAAAAAGGATGAAGAAAATGGGAGAACCAAACATGCCGAGATTAAACTATTAAGAAAAATGTACAACCAGATATAATTAAATGAGAAATTCAGACAATAAAGGGCTATAGGAAGTAAGGAAGAGGAGAGATCACTGAGAGTTAGAAGTATGTTTTCTTCCTTAATAAAAGTAATGTTTTCTTGTGTAGGGGGATGGGGTAAAGATGGGTGGGAGGGCAATGCACTGTCCTTGCGTATATCCAATTCACCAAATAACTGAATCCCTGGGCCGGCATTATTTTCATTTAGTTTATTTGTATTAATAACTTATAATAGCCAATAAAGTAGTTGTCATTTAGTAAGTAAGGAAACTCACTTAGGTTAAATAACTAAGAGCACAAAACTTTTAAGGGTAAAATGAGATTTTAACATGGATCTGCTTGATTGCAAGATTTTAACCATTACATGTAGTCCTTTGAATTCTTCCAGTTCAAGTATCTGGGGCCTATGGTATTTTGCACTCCTAGTGATAATCCAAAAATAGTACTAAGAAAATCCAAGGCTCATGTAATTATCAGGAGTTATTTAAGGATGCAAGATCAGCACACTATCCTATTTGTGCAAAACCTGGTGGTTATATTGGTTTTGGGTTAACTAATGAAGAAAACTCGTTTTATTTCTCTCCCTGTAATCTCCAAGGCAGCCTTGAGCCACAGAATATTAATCATGTGAGCACCCAACCCACTTCTCAGGTCATAGGGCCTAAAGTAAACGCAGACTTTGCAATTGCCTTTGAGAATGTCCTGGCAGATCCTAGAAAGAATGAGCTCAAATATGGTGCCAAACCACAAAATTATGTTTAAAGCAGCAAACATTTACTAGGCATCTACTCTATATCCCCATGGAACCTGGTACCGTGTCTAGAATAACAATAATTCAGTGGTATGTCAAAGCTAACTTGTATAATCTCATGAGTCAATTGCTAAATTTTCAAAAGTTTTGTAAGCTGGTTAAATCTAGTCACTGTTAATCATCATTCTCTAATCATTTTCCTATATTTTACTATTACCTGTGCTCTTGAGGTTATTTACATCTGTTGAATCTCTGTAGTGGAAATAACAGTGTGCGACTGCGAATCTATCTCTTCCCAACTTTGTATTATATCACATTATGTTAGTAGTTTGAAATTAGCCATGGTGGGAATATTTACACCATGAAAACTGGCAAACTTTACAAATCGGGGTGTGACTCATTGTTGTGGATTTTCTACACGTAATAAAGTGATGGATAAAATGTTAATAATGTATTTTAAACTTAAAAGTATGTCATATCTGTAACTGTTATGTTGTAAATATTACAAAGGATTGAGAAAATATTCTTTCACTATTCAACACTGTTACCCAAATCGGCAAAGTCACTCAGATTATTGAAAAATAAGTAAAGTTCCAACATATGTCTGCCTTGTTTCACTTTTGTCTTGCTTATTCACATAAAATACCAACCAGCATGTCAGAAATACACTTATTCTGATCCATCAATCCCACTACTGGATATATATCCAAAGAAAATGAAATAGGTATGTTGAAGAGATGTCTGAACTCCCATGTTCATGGCAACATTATTCACAATAGGCAAGATATGGAATCAACTTCAGTGTCTATAAACAGATGAATGGATAAAGAAAATGTGGTATGTATGTACACTGGAATGTTATTCAGCCTTAAGAAAGAAGGAAATCCTGTCATTTGAAACAATGTGGATGAACCTGGAGGACATTATGTTAAGTGAAATAAGCCAGGGACCGAAAGACAAATGCCATATGATCTCACTCACTATTTGTGCAATCTAAAAAGGTTGAACTCATAGGAGTAGAGAGTAGAATGGTGGTCACCAGTGGCTGAGAGTGAGGATGAGATATTGGTCAAAGGATATAAAATTTCAGTTAGACGGGAGAGATAAGTTCAAGAGATCTATTGTACAACATGGTGACTATAATAACAATATAATCTCAAAAATTGCTGAGTATAATTTAAGTATTCTTCATAAGCAAACAGAAAAAAAGAAACACAACTATTCATCAGTTGCAAACATAATTTGGTTATGGATATGAGAGTTTGGCAAAAAACAAAGAATTTTCAGAGAATTAATTGGTAATATGCAATTCACAATAATCATATATTTTATTATTGTATGTAAATTGTGACATACATTCTGTATATCAGTAAAATTTATAATACATTTGTATGTATATACAAAACTGTATACATAAAAACACACATGTCTATATCTATAGATATATCTATTTATATTTTGGTGTTTATAGATAGATATAGATACATATACATTTTTTCCTCCAGAGAGCCAATTGTTGATTATTTATCAGCACGCAATTGAATAAAACACAATCTCCGACCTCAAAACAGATGTAAGATAAGGGCATAATACTGTATGAGTCATATTAAAGAAACCAAATGTTTTGGGGTTCAAATGAGAGCATAAGAGAGAGAGAGAGATGGCCTTTTGGATTGCTTTTTAAGATGGGCCAGACTTTACAGGCAGGAGAGGACATTCCAAACAAAGAGGACTTGGGACTTGAGCAAAGCCACCAGGGCAGGAAGTAGCAGGATTTCTGTATCCATGAGTGTTGTTTTGTAAGGGATAGAAACTGATTTTTTCCAATTTAAGCAAAAATAAATGGATTGGGTAGATAATCTCTTGGAAAACTGAATGAGCAGACTTAGAGGCAACCTAAAGCAATGCCCCAAATGCCACTACAAAACAGCCTCAGCACATTTGGCGGGGCAAAGTGTATTTAGCTGCAGGAGGCACCATTGCCACTGCTGCCCTCAAAACCACATCTTGTATAACCAAGGCTCTCAGAGAGGGCTCTCCACAATTCTTTCTCCTTTTGAGGTCCAGAGTGAGTGTCATATTAGCGGAACCTGAGTTATAGGCTGTACTTTGGTGCCAAAGTGAACTGGCAAAGGCGATTTCAACTTCAACCAAGGAAGATAGATAGACTATTTCCCATACAGATTCTTGGCAGATACTCAGCATAGGAAGTATTTTCAGATATAGGCAATCAAAAAAAAAAAAAAAAAAAGAGAAGCCTTCATTTGGTATTATTTTTTATTTGATTGAGTAAACATTTATTAAGCACACCTATTTGGTAGGTGCTATGCTTGGTATTGAAGATGCCAATGAATGAGGCAGCCCATGAATTCAAGGTGCTCACTTTTAGAAGCAGAGATCAAAATATGCATAAATAACTAGAATAAAATATGATTAGATGGAGAGAGAAGCTAGGCTGGGCTTTGGAGTCTGTCAGGGAAAGAAATAGACTAAGAAGGGGGTGAAGTGAGTCTTAAAGGAGAAGTAGGAGATTTTTGATTTGCAAAGAATAAAAGAGCATTCCAGGCACATGCAAACTGAAAGTAATCCAGTTGGGGAGAAGGTAGGATAGTGAGAGATTAAACTAAAATGTGAAGATATGGCATGAAAGAATAAAAAGAGGCATCAGAGAACCATGGAAAGTTGTTGAGGACAAATATGATACGATCAGGATGGGTAACATGCATTATTTGTGTGGAGGGCAGTTTAGAATCAAGAATAGAGGCAGCAGTATCAGGAACAAGTCCATTACCATATTCCAAACCAACATTCCAAAGAAAAGATATTGACAGCCTAATCTAGGGTGATGGTAGCAAAACGAAGAAGAAAGTAAAGGGTGTAAGAAGCACTGTGAACTTGAAAGGGTTTGGTAACTTACTGGCCCATTGGTTGAAACAAATTTAGCTCTGCTGCTTTTGTACTAGGAGGTAGAATGCCTGCCCTAATGCCTCAGTCTGCATGCCTGTGTCTACATATTTGCCTATGGGTTCTCCAGAGCCCAGCCGATGTTTCATTTGTAACAGAGCTCAGATGTTTGCCCTTTGTGCAAACACAGTGGCTCCATAAACTTCAGGGTAGTTGTGATTAATTATGTCACATCCCTTTTATAAAGTAGAATGATTGTTTGCTTAGTTGCTAGAATCACAAAGAGCAGTACCTCTGTGTTTTCTGCAAGGTTGCATTGATCAGGTTATAGCCTTACCCGAAATGTATACTCAAGTATTTCCTATGAAGATCTGCTGTGGTTCTTCCATCTAACAAGACCATCAAGGTTTTGTGCTGAACCTCTTATTTATTATATTTGATATTGACTCATCTCTCTTAAAATGTAAATGTCATATCTTTTGGTAAATGGACTGAAATGTAACCTAATTTAATTAAAATTCAGTGGGCAATAACTGCCAGGCAGCTCTGAGGTTTTTAACTGTTTGTTTTGCAAGCAACTTACAATAATTCTTTAAATAGCTAAGTTAGAGTTGTTTTGAATAAAATTTTAACACAATCATAGAAGGGTTGACTTTTTTTCTCCTATGGATGAAAACAAGTTAATTTTCATGTTTTAGTCTCTACAGATCGTGAGACCATGGAGTTTAAACACAAAAGTAATCCTTTCACGTCTTACTGGTCTTCAAATCGGAGTCTGTATCTTTTCTATGATTATTAATTACTTATCTTTTTTATTATTTAAATGTATTGAAGGGTATAGTTTACTTACAAAACATATTATGATGATTGGAAGCCACAAATTTTGTATAAACCACTCCCAGTAATTCTACCGGAGCTAAGATACCCTAACCTGTGATCATAAGAAGCCTATGTCACCAAGAGACTCAGTCAAACCACAGGAAGAAAACGAAAGAGGAACTGTAGTATCATTACGACAACAGCAAAACTGTCTTAAACATAGAGCACTACACATACCATATCCTAGGAGGCATTGCAATTAAACCAAGTCCAGAAGGGTTCTTTATTGAATGTTTATCTGGGATGAAAAAGAAATGTTCCAACAATAACAACTATAGGGAATGGTATTCCAGCAATGATTTAATGATTGGATGAATAGTTTTCTTACTCTAACTATTGGATTTATATCTAAGTGCCAAAAATTTGTCTCTAATACAATAATATAGCCAAAATTGGGAAAATAACAATTAAAATACTTACATTTGGAGAAAACCATGAAGCAACATTTTTAGTTCTAAGATTGTTTTGCCTTCTCTGCTTAATTCTGCTCCTTCACAAATTTGACTCCCAATTGTCATAATACATTTATCAAAGAGCCCATTTTTTTCTCTACTGTTTTCTACTATTTCATTGTCATTATCAAGTTCCATTTATGTGAAAAATGTCCCTCTTTCTTTTTCCTCCCCCCTGGAAGAATTGTGTAAACCTAAACTTTTCTGTTTCTTAAGATAGATGAAACATATCTATAAAGCTGTCTAAGCTTGGTGTTTGCTTTGTTGGCAGATTAACAGCTACACATTCAGTATCTGTAATAGTTACAGGGTTTTTGTCACTTTGATAAATTTTCTGTGGGTTTTAACTCTCTTTCATGCTCCCATCTCTTTGTCTCTCTTGTTGTATAACTTTTTAATTAACATTTTCTTCCAATTCTTTACTTCTCTCTTCAATTGTATTTCTTCTTTAAAACTATCCACTGCTTGGTAATTTCAACAAAATATTTATTGAAGTATAAAATGCATGCAGAGAAGTATACAATTCATTAGTGTACCACTCCATGAATTTTTTTTTTTTTTTTTTGAGACAGAGTCTCTAGCCAGGCTAGAATGCTGTGGCGTCAGCTTAGCTCACAGCAACCTCAAACTCCTGGGCTCAAGCGATCCTCCTGCCTCAGCCTCCCAAGTAGCTGGGACTACAGGCATGCGCCACCATGCCTGGCTAATATTTTTTTTTTCTATATGTATATTTTAATTGTCCAGCTAATTTCTTTCTATTTTTTTTTTTTTTTCAGTAGAGACAGGGTCTCGCCCTTGCTCAGGCTGCTCTCGAACTCCTGAGCTCAAACGATCCACTTGCCTCGGCCTCCCAGAGTGCTAGGATTACAGGCATGAGCCACTGCGCCCAGCCCACTCCATGAATTTTAAAAGCATGAACATAACCATGTAGCCAAAATCCGCACCAACCACAACAAGAAATAGAACATTGACAGACTCCTAAGAAACTTTCCTTCATGTCTCTTTTTTGTTACTATCCTTCTCACCTAGAAAGGTAATCATTACCTTTACTTCTGTCACTGTGGGTTAGTTTTACCTGTTTATAAACTTTCTGTAAATGGAATTTGTAGCTTGATTTCTTGTGCCTAGCTTCGCTGCCAATTAACAAAGTTTCATCCATTTTGTTGGTCTTTTCGAAGAATCGATTATTTATTTCTTTGAATTTCCTCTTCTGTTTTCTTGATTTTCAGCTCTGATATTCATTTTTTTATTCTTCTTACTTTTGATTTGGTTTGTTTTTCTCTTTCAAGCTTCTAAAGATGGAAGCATAATTGTTGATTTTAGTTATTTCTTTCACTATAATGTAACAATTTAATGTTTTAAATTTCCTTCTAACCACTGGTTTAGCTACATTATAAAAACTTTTATTAGTTGTATTATTTTAATTGTTATTTAATTATTATTAATTGTAGTGTTTTAATTCTTACTTAGATGGTTTCTAACTGCCCTTTTGATTTTTCTTCAACCTATGGGTTACTTGGAAATATGTTGTTTAATCCTTCAAATATTTGAATTTTTAAATTCAATATTTAAATTTTATTATGTGTTAATTTCTAATTTGATTCTATTGTGATCAGAGAACAAATTTTGCATGAGTTCAGTCCTTTTAAATTTTTGGAGACTTGTTTTATGTCTTAGAATATTGCGTACAATGAAGAATTGCTCTTGTGTGCTTGGAAAGGAATGTATTTTCTGCTATTGTTGGGTAGAGTGTTCTAAATGTCTGGTCATGTTAGTTCATAGGGCTGTTTAATTCTAGATCCTTATTGACTTTATGTCTAGGAGTTTTCAAATATAAAACTATAATTGTTGAAATGTCTAACTCTCCTTTTAAATCTAACTTTTTGTATCATGTATTTTGAATCTTTTTCTTAGGTGCATATACATCAAAAATTGTTCTATCTTGCTGGTGTATTGACCCTTTTATCATTATGAAATAGCCTTCTTTGTCATATAGTTTCTATTTCTCTGTTGAGATTCTCTGTTGAGACATTGTTGTCATATTTTCCTTTAATTCTTTGAGCATAGTGTACTTTCATTCTTTGAATATAATAGCATTTTTAAAATTCTTTGTCTTCCAAATAACCAATATCTGGGCCAATTCAACATTAATTTCTATTAACTTTCTTCTCTCACCCTTTGAGTATGGGAGTATGGGTCATATTTTCTAGTTTGTTTGTATGTCTTTTTTTTTCTGAAAATGAGACATTTTATATGATACAGTGTATCAACTCTGAATTCTGATTTGTTTTTCTGAGACTTTTAAAAACAAACTTTGTTTTTTAGAGTAGTTTTAATTTCACAGTGAAATTGAGCAGAGGGTACAGAGATTTCCTATACATCCCCTCCCCCTAAAGAAGCAGAGCCTCCCCCATTATGCATATACCCCACCAGAGTGGTACATTTGTTCCAACTGATGAACCTAAATGGACACCTCATTATCACTCAGATTCCATAGTTTACATTAGGGTTCACCCTTGGTGTTGTGCATTCTATGGGTTTGGACAAATGTATGATGACATGTACCTACCATTACAGTATTGTACCGAATAGGTTCACTGCCCGAAAGCCCTCTGTGTAGAGACATTTTTTTTTAAGTAACTGGCCTTGACTTAAACTGAAAAATCTATCTCCAATGCAGTGTGTGGTTATTGGTGTTTCTGCTCAGGTTTTAATTCTTAATTTCAGGGATTCCCCTGTATTTGCATACCTAGTGATCAGTTAATGATTTGGGCAGAAATTGTGCTCAAACATTGTGCTCAAATAGCCCAATCCCATATGGCTCCCTCTGACCCTGAATTTCGTGTGGGTTTGGGAGTACATTCAAACTCAGCCTGTTTTTAAGTCTCCCTTGGCTTCTTCTGTCTGTTAGACTCTTTCCAGTATTACTTGCACATGCACGCAGTTCCTTAGTCAGTGAGGGACATAGAATGCTTGTCCAGCCTTTCTGTGGATCTCTCATTTACAGGAACTCCTTGTTAAATTTCTAGTTGGTCTGCCACTTTCCCCAACCAGGACCACAAACTTAGGATACTAAAGATGAAGATTTTTATATTAGTTTCTATTAAGTTCACCACTTTTAGCTGGTATGTCTGTCACTCACCCATCCTATCCTGATCCTCAAATCAAGTATGCCCACTCTCTCAGCAAGGTTCTTGGGTTTCTAGACATCCACCTGCTGGTAAAAGTACTGTTGTCATTGCCTATGCTGGAGAGCAGGCATCAGAGTGATAAGGATAGCCCAGCCACGAAGGCCACAGATTCTCACTGTTCTTGTTTGAAATGATAGAAATACTTAAATAGTATTTAAATACTTCTCAATTTGTTTTCTGCCTTTTATTGATTTCCAGAGCCCTAAATTTTTGTTTTCAACAATTTTATATAGCATTATACTGCTTATTTTTTAGAAAGGGTTCACTGAGCCATAGCTACAAATTGCCCTACTCTGCAATTCTTGAAACTCTCTTATATAACAGTTTTTATGGAACTGTTCCTTTTCAGATTAATTGCAGGCCTTTTCATTCTTTACCTTCTCCTTAAATTCTGACATTTTTCAGGGGTCTATTCTCAAAACTCTTCTCATAAAACTCAATCTCTCTGTCTGTGAAAAAGAAGGATGGAGTAGGGTATCTCAGCCAGAGCAGTCTGGGACAGATGCAGAATGTGTAGAATAGGACAGGATGGCTAGGTCAGAGAAAAGGTCATAGCTTAGAAGTAGCTTAGGAAGGAGACTCAGGCTGATATGCTACCTGATGCTCCAAGGTTACAGCATCAATGGTACTATAAGGGATAGAATAGAAGAGTACCTGTCAGCATAATGAACTTCAATGATTCTGGGAGTATCAAAGTAAATATACTCAGAGATTATGGAATTTTGTGCGCTAAGATGTATACAACCACATTCAATTGACCTGAAAGCAGATTTTTTTCTTCTCCTCTAACACAGTATCCCTAAACCTGTAATTTAACCTTCTACCTTCCCAGATTTATCTACAACTAGTATCTAGGTAATAGGAGAAACACTTACATAATTATAACTCTAATTAATCAGGGCCGAGGAGAAGACCTACTTATGTTTAGATTAAGTAGGGCATAGTGTTAACACATATCTGAAGAGGATGAGTATTAAAGAGGAAAAGGGAACTATTAATCAACGCACAAAGGAATAGGGTGATAACATGACAGGTCAAAGGGAATAAAGAGATTGGAGCAGGTCATAATTGAAATGAGAAAAAAAAAATCACTAAAATCTAGAAGCCCCAAATAAGATCAGACTATTCCTCTGAGAATAATATTTTATGGGTCTGGGGGATCCTAAGCCATTCACACAGGAAAGCAAAAATTAAGTACACCTTTATGACCATGATGTCTTCTCCGTGAATATGTCACACTTAATTCAGTATTTTTACCTGTGCGAATGAAAAATCAGCAATGTTGACAGAAAAGTTCTAGTTTAATATAATTAATCATTTGTCTCTCAGAGATGTCAGGTCTCTGCATGCTGCACCACACATTGCTGCCCATGACATCCCTAGTGGCTGTTCCCTATGGCCCATTTGCATAGCTGTGCAAGGGGCAGGGAACCAGGAGAAAGCTACTTAACTCACACTAACCTATGTCTTCATAAGCTGCATAGTAATTGAGGACATGCTAAACTGGCTTAAGCATTTTACAATAGCTTATTTATCTAATCCTTGGAATAGTCTTATAAAATATGTTATCCTGTATGGTAAATTAGATTTATTTATTATTCCCAATTTTTTGTTATTCTCCCTGAAAGAGAATACCCATTGATACCACACTTGGCCTTTTGACTTTCTCTCTTGTTCCTTTCCCTGTGCTCTGAATATAGCATTTTCTAGTTAGAGGCTGCTCCTTTAGCCTGGATTTCAGGAAGAAAAATCCATGTCTTGCATAACCACATATAAAGCACAGCTAATGTGTAACATGAGTAAGACATAAACCTCTGTGTCTGAGGCTACTAAGATTTGGAGGTTATTTAATACATTATCATCTAGTAGGAGCAGACTAATATATCTTAATATCTCCATTTTATAGATGATAAAACTGAGTCATAGAAAGTTATAAAAACTCTATAATTGCCTGAGAATGTACAGTTAGGGAATGGTGGATCTGAACTTCAAATCAATAGAGCCCATGAAATCCCTGCCCTCTCCTATCTCTTATTATTTGAATTTAACACACCTTGAGTAGGTTGATTCTTCCTTTTGTATTCAGATCCAGCCCTTTGCAATCCATTGATGGGGACTTGATTGGACATCAGCCCTAGATTTAACCATGTGGAAAGCTGGAATGAGAAAAAGTAATTGTTAATATGGTTAACCTACATAGTCACTTTCTTCATTGAAAATATAAAGGATATTATTGGGTTTACTGAAAGGTTCCTGGGAACATTTTTTCTTTTATATTGGGCTTTATTTTATAGAGTCACAAATCTATTTGATGACTGACATTTCCTGGGCCAGTGTTCCTCAGGCTTATGATCCTAGCTGTAATGGAAAGAAGATTGGGAATCAGAAAAAAAAAGTTCAAGCCCTGACAACATCACTTATCAAGGTTCAACCCAGGATGAACCACTTAACTTCATAGGTTCAGTCACATTATTTGTTGAAGGAGGATAGTAATTTCTATAATACTGCCTAAGACAATTGTTAAGGAGATTAAACGATATATGTGAAATTGCTTTATCTATTATAAAGAACTATGCACAAATATAAATAATTACGCTTCTCATTAGAATCTCATTATGAGAAAGGTTTTAGAAGGTCATATACAGATCTTTAACTTGAAAAAGGAACTGGCAGATTCCCATGTAAGGGGGCAGTGAGAAGAAAAATTAAGCTATTCTCATCTTTACAAAACTTCACAAAAGTGCCTACATTTGTGTTAAGTCCATTCTCCTTTCCACAGCAGAGAGAAACAAACACATTCTGTGACTAGACCTAGTTGAAATGAACTAGCTGCTGCATAAAAACAAGGGAGAGTGGAGTAGTTAGAGAAGAGGAAATATTTGCAATACACAGTTTCTACTGTCATAAGTATTTATACAGTAACCAGGTCTCTGGCAATATATTACACATTCACAAAAATAAACAGAATTTTGAGACAGTTCAACAAATTATCCTCTAATTCATTCAAAAGCATTTATTAAGGGTCTTCTATATGCAGAACATTGTTTTAAGTATTAGAGATACAACACAGAACAAGGGTCCTTCTGTAATTTACATTTTAGTGAAGAGAAACAGACTATAAACACAAAATAAACAAATAAACTATAATAAGTATAATTTCCAATATTGATGTTTTCTATGGAGAAATTAAATTGAGGGATAGAGACCGAGTTGAGGTGAGAAGATGGACAAAGGCAGCTAACATGGCCTGGAAAGATATGATCAAGAAGGTAATGTTTGATGTGGGATCTAAAACAAGAGCAGAGGGAAGAGGTTCTAGACAAGAGAGAAATGTGATTTCAGAAACACTGAGATAGAAATGTGAAAGACAAATACGGTTTAAGCACAGTCAGTTTGGAAGGAACTTAGCAAGATATGACCTCAAAGAGACTCAGTTATCTAGGCTTCTAGGACAGGAGAAGGATGTGACTTTTATTTGAAGTGGAAATCATTGAAGAGTTTTATTCAGGGAAATGAGGTACACTTGTTTATATTTTTAAAAGATCACTTTAATTCCTGTGGTGAGAAAGGACAGTAGTGGGCCAAGAAAAGAGACAAGGAGACCAGTAAAGAGGTTTTTGCAGCAATCAAGGTGAGGAAGCTTGTGCCTTAGACTAGGGCTTAGCAGTGGGTATGGAGGAAGGTGGTTAAACTGATACTACATTTGGATCCAAAGGAACATCCTGATGGTTTGCATCTTCAGTGTGAAGGAAAAAAATCTCATGAGGATTCCAAGCTTTTTCTACTTGTCATTAGGATGGATTTTGGCATTTTACTAGATTAGGAAGGCTTGTAGATGAGCCAACTAGAGTGGGAGGTGATAAAGAGATTTCTTTCGGACACCATTCTAGATGACTACCGGATACTGTGATGGTTAATTTTATGTGCCAACTTGACTAGGTGAGGGGTGTCCAGATATTTGGTTAAACATTATTCTGGGTGTGCCTGTGAGGGTGTTTCTGGGTGAGATTAACATTTGAATTGGTAGACTGAGGAAAGCATGGGAGGTAAAACCTTAATTGGCTTCACTATGCCATAGTTGGATTCCTGTAGAAGGACACCTTGAGCCAAGGATTTGCATGCAAGTATTATAGTTTATCTAGGAAAATCCCAAGAGGTGGGAGTGGGACAGTAAGACAGGAAAGAGAATCAGGTACCAATCAAACCAATCCAGGTACACTAATGAGCAGGTTAACACTGTAGGAAAGCATGGCTCAAATCCTGCTGGGAATCTCTGGGAGACTGTAGAACGTGCTTCCAGGAGTATGCGGAAGTGAGGAATTTTGAGTATTTCTCATTCAACTCTTATTTTTAATTGGCTGAGTTCTCCTCCGAGAATCAACTTACTGCTAGTCTGGCCTGCTTCACATGGATGTATCATATCACAAAAAACCCTTCAGGCAGAGCAATGCAGGTGCTTGTGGGAGAAAGCTGTCAGCATCTATAAGAATTGTGACTACCAAAGCAGCATTGGTGGGGCACTTGAACAACCTCCAAATCTCAGAAGCTTAAAGACATCAAAAAACGTTTTTCTCACTAACACTACAAATACGTCACAAACTGGCAAGGTAGTGTGTTCAGTGACAGTCTTACCGTAGGGCTATACTGATAGAAAATTGACAGTCCTTATGCAGAAGGAAATAGAGCTCTGGGGCATAAAGCACAAATAATTAAATTCTCCTGCCTAAAAGCAACACACACCACTTCTTCTGACAATTCATTGGCTGGAAACAGCCACATGACCCCTCTCGAAACCAAGGAAGCCAGGAAATTCGGTTCTGCATAAGTATGTAAAAAGAGAGAGAGAGAGAGAGAGAGAGAGAGAGAGAGAGAGAGAGAGAGAGAGAGACAGAGAGAGACAGAGAGACAGAGAGAAACGGATACTAATGAATAGCACAGTTTACCACAGTCACAGTTTGCCCCTTCTGGTCACCAAATATATGGTTGACTCTCTTCGTATGCTGAATACACTCCCCCTCTCCCTAAGGAAAGCACCCCAAAGTCCCCTCAGGTCACAGCATTAGGTTACCTACCACCTCCTTTCCTGTGCACCCGGTAAACAATGGCGGAACAGGAGTAGGATAATTTCAGTAAACACTTCCATTTGGAAACAGGAACAATGAGAGCTACAAAGCAGATACTAATCTGTGGCAATTCTCATACCCTACTGGGCAGACACCTTGAGGGTCACCTATGGGGGAAGGAAATATTCCTTGATTAAACTCTACTTCTGCTCACAAGAAGAACTCCCTTGTCTGTCTATTTTCAGCACCAACCATGGCTCTATATTATGGAATATCATTCATTTTCTATTATCCTTTTTGGTCACATCTAAGAGGGGTGTCGAGGCGGTGCCCCCCTTGGGGCCTGAGTAGATTTCGTAACCTGCTTCTCTCCCACAGAAGGTTGAGAGCCCACAGGTTATTTTAAGTCTTGCGCAAACATGTCTCCTTTACCCTACAAAATCAATTCTTTTGGCAAAGGACTCACTTAAAAACTTAGGAAGTTACTTATATGTAGTTGATTCCACTCTGTTCTATTTGCCAATAATCACACTTGAAATTCTTTTTGAGACCCATTCTCGTGTATGGTGCATTTCTTTTCCAGCTTTCTCCATGCCTCTGCCTCTCCATTTGGTTGAAGACGTTTGGAACCTATGAGGCTTTGTTGGCAGAGTCACACCGTTAGCCTTTTTTCCCCTCTCTGAGTCATTTTATCTAATTGAAATGATTCACTCGGTTCTACCATAAACCATTTAGAGGTTTTTTTTTTAACAATCAGTGTAATAGCCACACCCTGATTTGGTTCTTGCTGCAAATCTGAATTTTAAACTTTTGTCATTCAAAGCCTTTCTCAATTTTACCTTTCATTATTAGAGGCTGAGAAACAATGGTTTCCATTACACTTAAAACATTGTATTGTGGGTGCTCCCTATTCCCTTTCATTCCTTCTTGAAACCTGACCAATTCATTTCTCTGTTCTTTTCCTTTTTTCTGATACCTTGCCAAACACAACCACCAACAACCAATACATACCAATAACATTGTTTTTCTACCTCTTCCCTATTGCTAAAATTTCATTAAGTGCATGACTATCCTTCCAAGTTATTATAGACACCAGTTCTACCAAATGTTTCCCCAGCATATCATGTGGCAACGATGCTAACTCCTCAGAATAGTTTCCTTCCCACCCACCACCTGATCCCGAAGCTAATGGCACATTCTTTAGGCTAATTTTTGTGGTGTCACTTCTAGATGTATACTTCTGTATCTGTCAAGATAGAATAAATTATACTGTGATAAGGAGCAATCTCAAAAATCTCAGTGGCTTAAAATAACAAAGATTTATGCATTAAGCGTGCTGGGAGCTTTTCTTGGTGTCATCTTGCTCTAATAATGTGCTGATGGAGAAGCCATTATCTTGAAATTTGCCATCACAGAGTGAAAATGTACTCTGGAAAATCTCACATGAGCAATTAAATACTCCAATTCCAAATGGACACCTGCAATATTCACTCACAATTCATTGGCCAGAAATAATAATATGGTGCCACCCAGTCACAAAAGGGTCATGAAATTCAGAATTCCCTGTGCTAGAAGGAGAAAAGAACCAAATGTTTATTAAGCATAATAATGAATACTATAATCAATCAGTAGGGGTAGAGCTTGAGCAGAAAAGACTCACATAGTGCCCTCTCCTACCTCCGAGAGGACCTGAGATAGGGAACTAAGGACTCTCAACTGTCTAAGTATGCTCAGTGGGCATTATCTACACTAATGTATCCCTACGTACATGGTTCCAATCTTTTGCCACCTTCTAATTGCTTAGAAACATAGGAAACCATTAAAGTTGCAGAGACATGAAATGTTAGTGTTTGAGGAAGCTTTTGGTATCATATAGCCCAGTTTCTGAGTTTTTAGAGATAAGAATATTGTATATATTAATATTAACCACTAACAATTTAGACCACTAATAATGACCACTTATTGAACATTTGTTATGTTCCAGGAGGGTTACTAAGCAGATAACATGTGTTTTTGCAAAAAATAAATAAATAAACAAAAATAAAAACAATAAAAAAAACCATTGACAAGGTATTAGTATCGTTAGGCACATTTTATAGATTAAAACCTGAGGCTGAGGGAGGTTCAATGACTTGCCTAAGGTAGAACAGACAGCAAGTGCGAGGTCTTGGATTCAAAGATAGTATTATACAAATCCACCTGGTTCCAGCATCCTTATTGTCAAACATTGCATGATACCTCCTTCTATGTCTGGTATTTCATTTATCATTATTAGGTTTTTATTCTCAGTACCTTCTATTTTAATACAATAATATATTGTCAAAATTCACTTTTCCTCTTGATATCAAAAAGCAATATCTCTGAGTTATGTGATAAACATACAGAAATACCTCTGCTGTAATGACGCCAGTAAAGACAAAATCCCCAAATCCCAAGATGTTTAATTATTGTGTCCAGATGCTGGGATGACAAGTTTTATTTACAAGTCCTTCATTTGCTTCCATGCTTGGTCTGGTTCCTCTTTGCTCTGTAACTGTCCTTGGGGGCATTTCTGCTTAATGAAACAACAAGATCAATAAGCAGCACTGCTTTATTAGCTTCAACAAATGGCAGAATAACTGTCCTGATGGCCACATTTTTGTAGATCTATTATCAGGAATTTGATGCTCTGCATTTTATAATAGGCATTTGTCAGGAAAGTAGATTAAAAGATGAAAAGAGAGTCCCAATGAAATTATGAAACCCTCATGCCTGAAAGTCAGGTAACTCCCCTATTCTTTCTAATAAAATATTTTTTGTTCTCTTTAAATATAAGTGTAGTTAGTTAGAGTATTATATTATTGATTTTACTCATGGTGATTAAGGTCCATTAGTTATATTTTCTATTCTTCATTTAATTTCACTTGAATAAATAGCTACCTCTACCCCAAATCTGTATGAATAAGAGGTACCTTAAAGGTCACAGATTAATTCTCACATCTAGGTTATGAGGCCTATGTTTGCATTTCTTTTACAATTTGGCAGTGTTACTTAACCTTCCACAAAATTATATTCACTTCAAAATTACTTACACACAAAGTTGTACTTTGATATCAGCTTTTATTATAATAAGCCATTAAAATAAAGAGCCTGTGCTAGTTTCCTATGGTTTATATAATGAATTACCACAAACTTAGTGGTTTAAAACCACATAATTTATTTTCCTAAGGCTCTGGAGGTAAGAAGTCAGACTTCAGTATCACTGGACTAAAGTCAAGGTGTCGGCAGGGCTGTGTGTCCTTAGGTAGCTGTAGGGGAGAATTGTTTTCTTTGTCTTCCAGCTTCTAGAGCCACATTCCTTTCATCACTTGGTTTATGGACACGTCCTCTATCTTCAAAGCCAGCAGCACAGCATCTGCAAAGCCTTTTCCTCGTCTGTACATCATCTTTTCTCTGTAGCAGTATCTCCCTCTGCCTCCCTTCTATAAAGGTACTTGTGATTACATTTGGAGATCACCCAGATAATCCAGGATAATCTTCCCATCTCTAGATCTTTAATCACACTTTTTGGCATATGAGGTAATACTTACCATTTTCCATGTAAGGAAATAATCACATTTCCAGGGATTAGGAAGTAGGTATCCTTGGGGGGGTCATTATTTAGCCTGCCACAGAGCCTTATAGAAACTGTTCTGGTATGTATTATAAACCCTAATTAGAGGACTGTGTCGCCTCGTATGTATTCCTATATATTAGAAATGCAGTTTTGAATTCGGTCTTGGAAAAAATTTTTCTCTTAAATAATAAGTAAACTTTTTGATACATTTTATATAAATTTTTATGATTTCATTTTTTTGGCCTGAATTCTAGGAAGCTCATTGTCTAATTTGCTGCCTAATAATGAATGAAAGTATACTAATCTTATAGGCAACATATTTACCTCCTCTTCCTTTGTGGTTTTAATTTTCAAATTGTAATATTCTGTTAACCATAATTACATATATATGAGAGTGTGTGCGTGTGCACGCGCGTGTGTGTGTATATTAGAGTAAATCATTTTAATCTTTCAAAAACCCATTGCCAAGATATGGGGCAACGTACTAGAGATGCAAGTTGCTTATAGACCAGAAGAGAAGGTACATGTGTAAGCAGGGTAAATAAACATGTATTTAACTGTGATATAAGCAGTGCTTTCTTGGGGAACCTGTGGCCTTGGGTCCACATGTGGCCCTCCTGATCCCTGAGTTTGATCAACCAAATCCAAACTTCACAGAACAAATCTCTTTATTAAAATGATTTCCTCTGTAAAATTTGGTTTCAGTCAAAAGGCCACACTCAAGGATCCAGAATGCCACATGTGGCCCCAAGGCCACAGGTTCCCCACCCCTGTAAGGATTCCTAGGAGAGGTGACTTTTGGGTTGGGTTTCTCAGGTTAAAAAAATTGAATAGATGAAGGAAGGCAGGGACACTAATGGATCCACATTTAGGGGAGTATTCATTTGTTATTTAATATAAATATTCATTGAGCTTTCCATATGTGACAAGCACAGTTGCAACCACTGTGGGATACTAGAATGAATAAAAGAGATAAAGCCCTATTCTCATGGTATTTGTAGTCAGAAAAGAGGAGATAGACAATAAAAACATAAACAAATAAATGTGTAGTCAAGTTAAAATAGTAAAATATATGATAAAGAAGATCATCACATTCCAGGGACATGGGGATGGTCTGTACAGCTAGAATAGTGGTTCTCAAGCAGGGATGAGCTGTCACTCAAGGGACATTTTGCAATGCATGGAGGCATTCTTGATTGTCATAACAGGGGAGGTGCTACTGGCATTTAGTGGGTGGAAGCCTGAGAGGCTGCCAAACATCCAAAAATGTACAGGGCAGACTCCCAGATGAAAGAATTTTCTGGTCCAATGTGTCAGTAATGTTGAGGTTGAGAAACTATGGGATAGATCTTAGAGAATGACAGTGAAATTGGTAGGAATTGAAGTCACTGAGGTTGACAGATGTCAGCTCACAAGAGCCTGTTGGCATTGGTCGCCATTGGATTTCATTCTATGGGTAATGGGAAGCCATGGAAAAGCTTCAATCAGGGAAGCTAAATGATTTGATTTACATTTTAAATAATTACTTTAGTTGTTGGGTGTAGAAAGAACTATAGTTGTTTCCACAAGAATCAGAAAGAACAGTAAGAAAGCTATTAAAACAATGTACGTGAGCTAATCATGAAGACCACAATGCTTTTGAAATATGACCTCAAATTCTTTGATATCCCTCCCTCCAAGAAGTGGAACTTGGTCACCCTTGCCTTGAGTGTGGAGCAGATTTAGTATCTTGGGTCTAATGATTTAGTAACTTGGGTCCTCCTTGATCAGTCTCTGGGGGAGGACAGATGACATGCTGTAAGGACACTCAAGCTTTATGGGGAAATCCATGTAGTGAGAAACCAAGGCCTCTGTCCGACATTATGTAAGGACTGAGGCTTCTGTTAAAAGCCATAGGAATAAGCCATCTTGGAATCAAGTGCTCAGCTTCTACCGTGGTGTGGATATTTGACCCTCCAAACCCCATGTTGAAATCTGATCCCCAATGATGGAGGTGGGGGCCTAATGGAAGGTGTTTGAGTTACGGGGGCAGATCCCTCACTAATGGCTTGGTGCTATCCTCATGGTAGTGAGTGAGTCCTTGCTCTATTAGTTCCCAGGAGAGCTGGTTGTTTAAAAGAACCTGGTACCTCCCTACCCATCTTTGCACATGACTAATTCTGTTCGCTTTCTGCCATGAGTGGAAGCAGCCTGAGACCCTCACCAGAAGCAGATGCCACAGAATCGTGAGCCAAATAAACCTTTTTTCTTTATAAATGACCTCAGGTATTCCTTTATAGCAACACAAATGGACTGATATGGCTTCCACCAAGCTTTCAGATTACTGCAACCCCGGCTGATATCTCAGGAGACCCTGAGCCAGAATCACCCAATTAGGGCACTCCCAGATTTCTGACTCACAAAAAATGTGAGGTAATAAATGTTTATTGGGGCTCAGGGATATTTTATTATGCTGCAATAGATAGCCAATACAGGCAAGCAATCAGGACCAGCTGAGGTGCTTGCTGATGGCAAAGGAGATATGGAATGTGCAGTGGAGAAAGGTAGTTTTAAATACTAGTTACAACAATGTGACCAAATACAGTTACACAACAGTTATGAGTATTTCTTCCTTAGTTTGATATGGTTATGTATATATTAAGTAAATATTCTTGTTTTCTTACTCTCTTCTTCCATTTCACTACTATCTAACACAATATGTGTTAACTTTATACTCAAGGTTTAAGTTACATGAATGTGAATAACTAGGAGAATGAATGTCAGCCAAAATCAAAGAGGGGATGTTGCATGTTTTTTGGGGAAAGCATTAGCATGTTTTCACTAGTGTGTAGGATAGCTGTCTCATGTTAGGTGGAAGCATGATTTTGTTATTGTCCTTATTTGGAAATTAATATAGCTATGTTTTCAAGACGTATGTATAGGTGTTAGATTGGCAAGGTATGCACTGTGATGGCTTTGTAATGAGTCGACTTGACTAAGCTAAAGTAACTTGCCTAGAATTCTCTTCCCTGTGTGCTTCCGGTTAGGGTGAACCATAAAAAACATTTTATTAGCGTGAGATCTAGAAGTGACATCACACCATTTTATTTTTAACACTCAGTAGCTCAAGGCAGATGATTTTGCAGTTCACGTGCATGACTTACCTGCTGGATAGCCTGTTTAGTATGGGGGAGTGATCAGTCTTGCAACTGCTGGAACTGTCTCTGGATTTTCCTTCAACGTCTCTGACCCATGGGCCAGAGCTAACTAGAAGTGATAAAGGACACCAGGTTCTCCTTCAGGACACCTGAGCCATGGGAGGCAGTGGAAAAAGACATGGTTCCATTCATCCTGTAGTTTCCCCCATGTTCCCCTACTTTACATCCACATTCTTTTCCTGCATATTGCCTGTGCTGTGGACTTCAAGCTCCTGCAGCTGATGCAAAGACAATAGTCTTAGAGAGAATGTTTAACTCATTCCTTCAATTGGGTAAGGTCAAATCTCTGTAACACACACACACACACACACACACACACACACGTACACACTCTCACACAGTCACATTCTAGTGTGTCCCCTTTGATTGAATCCTGACTATGGTATAAGTGGAGAGTTGGTGAGATGTTGTTGGATTTGCAATGTGATTTGATGGTAGAACTAATCATCCTTCCAGGAGTTTTTGATCTGGGAATTGAAAGAAAGAAGAATCAAGGATGATCTTTAGGTTCTTTTTTTTTTTTTTTTTTAATTCAGGATATTATGGAGGTACAAACATTTCGGTTACATGAAATGCGTTTGCCTCACCCAAGACAGGGATACAAGTGTGTCCTTCCCCCATACAGTGTGCCCCGTTTCCATTAGCTATGGGTTTACTGCCCCCACCCCCAACCCCTCTACCTGACTGGCACCCAATGAGTATTACTACCATGTGAGCACCTTAGTGTTGATCAGTTAGTACCAGTTCGATGGTGAGTACATGTGGTACATATTTTTCCATCCTTGTGATACTTCACTTCGAAGAATGGGCTCAATCCCTATCCAGGTTAATATCAGAGGCACAAGATCACCATTGTTTTTTGTAGTTGAGTAGTATTCCATGGTATTCATACACCACATTTTATTTATCCACTTATGCATTGATGGGCATTTGGGTTGTTTCCACATCTTTGCAATTGTGAATCTAAACCACTTGATAAAATTAGGAAGATTGACAAGAAGGTGAATGAAAAATTTTGCTTAGACACCTTCCATTTGAGAAGCTTAGACATCAAGTGAAAGTATGAAGCAAGTAAATGGAGGTAAAAATGTAGCTCAGGAAAGAAGTCCAAGATGGAGACAAAGGATTAGGAGTCACAAGCCTGTGCATGATATTTAAAACCACATAATTAGATTTATTTCTCTGGGGAGATAGCATAGATGGAGATAGCCTACACGGAGAATAAATGAGAGATAAGAACAGAGCCCTCCAACATTTAGAGGTAAATCAAAAATGGTGCTAACAAGAGAGACTGGTGGCGAACACTCAGGGAGGAAGAAATGAAACGAGTTGAGTGTGTCATAAAAGCCAAGAGTAGAGAGTGTCTCAACAATGAGTGAAAAGTATGTCCCAGAGCTGCTGATGTTCCTGGAATTAAGGGGAGTCCCCAAATTCTAGGCATTCTGGATAAGGTCACAGCTCCTTCACCTCTACATTTCAATTGGGTAGGATCAAGGATGGATCTAGAACCCTGCATATTCCTCACCTTCCCTTCCTTCCAACAGCACTCATGATTGCCACTACTAATCTCATCATGCTCCTTATCCCTTTGACTGACTTAAACACTGATCTGTAGCAGCCCAGACTTTCCAGGTTGTTCCTCCTTCATCCCCTGAAATCTCACCTCCTTATCTCTTATTACCTGCCATCATCCCCATCAACCTCAAACATCAACACTTTTCTCTCAGAAACTCCTGAAGCATTCCCACCATGCCCTCCAGCATTCAGTCTCCAGAAAAATCCCTTATTTTCTCAACATCCTCTCTACGTGCAACTGAAATTTGGCTGACTCTCCACTGAGGTTTCTGCTTCCCTGGTAGCCCTGTAAAGAGGTAGCATTTTATCTCTCATGTTCCACATACCATAGGGTATGTGGGTTGAGTGTCCTCTTTCTTTACCACTTGCAGACTGAATTATCACCTGTGAATGGCATGTCATCAGAATATTCCCACCTTGTAGCCATTTGCTGATACCTCCTCCTAGAACACCCCACTCACTCCTTAAGTTTTAGCTCCTTAATTATTAACTGTTTCCAATACTACTCCTAACATAGCTCATGGAGATGTCAATTTTCATGAAGATAATCTTCCCAGCATCCTGGAATGTTAGTCACTGGCTCACCTCACTTCCAACAATCTTGTCCCCTACCATGTTCCAGTTCCACATTCCCATAGTTATACCGTATATTTTGTCATTACCAATAACTTCGACTTCTCAATTAACTCAATTTCAAGCACATTCTAGTTCTAGTTCTCCCCCTAAAGTACCCCACATCCTACCATCTTTTAATTACCAGGACTACATTGATCTTACAACTTTTCCAGTCCCTAACCCCATCATGATCTCACTATCCCTCTTACCTAGTTTAAATTCTATGGTTCATCATTATAAACATCTCTTGCATACATTCCCAAGTTCTCAGGTTTCTGGCACTTCTCTGTATTTATCATACTCGCCTAGCAAAATCCCCTCCTTGTTTAAATTCAATATTTCACCTATTTTGTATCTTAACCCTAATAACTGAACATGGTCAGAGAAACTCATAAACATGATGATGGTTCAATTCGTAACTATTAACCTCAAAGAAGTCCCTAATGTGCCTCGGCAATCCTAATTATTTTCCTGGTTCTCTCATGCTCCTATCATTCTAAGATGACAATTTTATGTCATATTCTGAAGCCTCCAACATCTTTATTCTTCTAAATCTCAGTTGATGGCCTTACTTCCTATTTCACTGAGAAAATAGAAGCAACAAGGAAAAAATAAATACAAATGTCCACACCTCTCGGAATAACCTACACACTTGCATTTGTGCCCATTTATGATGACTTCCTGCCAGTGAGTATGAATGAACTGACCTTTCTTCTGCTTAAGATCAACACTTCCACTTATACACTAGATCTCATTCCTTCTCATTTACTCCAGGAAATATTTATGATAATTTCCTCTTCTCTCGTGCATCATCAGTTCTTCTTTCTCTGTATTTGATCATAATCTCAGTTTGCAAACAGGCTATTCTTTCTCCTATCTGAAATAAAGCCTGTTTTGATCCTACTCTCTCTTCCAGCTACTACTTCATTTTTCTGCTCCCCTTTATAGCAAACATTTCCAAATATTTGCCTGTATTTGCTATCTCTAATTCCTCTTCTCCCATTCTTTCTTGAACTCACTCCATGTAGACTTTTACCTCTCATTTATCCATTGAATTTACTCTTGCCAAAGTTACCATTACCCTCCTTGATGCTACGTCCAATGGTTAATTCATACTCCACATCCTACTGGATCTAGCAGCTGCCTTTAACACAGTCTTCTTCTTGAGTGCTGCTCATTCTCAGCCTCTAGAGCTTCACAGTTTATTTTTGACCTGCCTAGCTGGCTACTACTCCTTAGTATTTTTGTTTGGTCATTGCTGGCTCTTTCTCATCATCCTGACATCCAAATTTTGGAATGAGGTAGTTTTTTTTTGTTTCTGTTTTTGTTTTTGTTTTTTTAATCTAAGTATCATGAGAATTCAGCCACACTTGGTTTCCATGAATGAACCCTGAGGATGAATATTTTCCAAATAGCTCTGTAAGTGCATTATATAAAAATCTGTATTTGTTGATAACCTGCTCATTTCAAAGTAACTAGTATACTGAGATCTTTTTTTCCCTTCTCCTGTCTGCCTCAGCAGTACTTTAAATTGCTTATTAGAGCAGTTATGCATTCAGAATATTAATGAGAATGAGCATACTCATCTATTAAATTACCATGGCATGTTAAAAATTAGAAATTCAGTATTATCTTTATTTTGGAGCTTGGGCCACTAACAAAGGAAACACGGAGTCAAGGTGAGTTTCAGATCATTTTAACAGGATAACTAATATAAAAGGATAATAAGTTCTATCCTGGACTGCTTTCCATTTCAAAGTTGATGAGGACACTGTTCAGCTAGCAATAAAGATAGAAAATTTATAAGGGTATGCAAGGTAGTTTACGGTGCAACCTGGCTGTTGAATTTTTCATCTGTATCATAAACAAAGAAGGATAAGAAATATTTAGTCTACATTTCAAAGAACTATAGATGAAAAGAGACTGTGGAGTGGGAAACCAGCACAATTAAATTTCAGTCTTTAAAATGTCACTGCATTTTAGACATCTCTGTATATGGCTTCTCACTTTTTAAAACATTTTTTATTGAACTTTATAAACTCCTATCTCATTTAGAGAACAAGTCGCTGAAGAGCAGAAACCAAAGGATTATAGATCCCAATTACATTATAGGTTCTGAACTAAATGTCACCCTAGTATTTCAGTGCAGCGGTGATTAACGTGAGGAGATTTTCTTATCTTTATAACCTGCTTATACTATAATACAAAGCCTGGTAACAATTGCTAAGCTGAGGTAAGATAAATTATCATCATGAATGTTTGCAGAAAGTTAAAATTGGAAATGCAAAACAAACTGTCTGAAATTTTAGTGAGCATGTATTATTACTATACTAGATGATTCTGGTGATTCTGGCACATACTCAGAAGATGGGGAAGAAGATGAAACCAAATGTCTCTAACAGAGACATCAAGGGACCTTTAAAGGATAGACTGTTTATCTCCTCTAATGTTAAACACTCTGACATCAACTGGATTCAACAATATCCTTGTGTTAACATCAGGTCAGCAGTTATGCACTTCATTTGATTCAAGTAAAATTGATTATAAGGTTTCACTTTGTGCCTATCCTTACTGCTAATACAAGAGACATCCTATTTTCTAGGTATTGTTTTTCATTTCTTTATTTGTGTGTATATACATATACACACATATATATTTCAGTAAATTTTATCTCTTTCAACTACTTTACAAGGCATGTTTATTATTTAAGAAAGGGAAGTATCATTAATATTCATAAATCACTTTGGTTTAGCAAAGGGAAGATTCTTTTTCTATTCAGCCTTAAAATTGACTTTTTCATATCCACAATGACCTCTTAGCATATAATAAATATTTGTGCACATTCAAGAATGTTATAAAAACCACCCATGATAAATGTTAATTATTAGGAATTTAACAAATGTACTCTGTCGAAACTCTGTCACTCCATTTTTATAGGTGTAAATGAGAGAGCCGAAGCCATAAACAAGGATATGATGCATTGGCATAGGGAAGAGTTTGTGAGCTGGTGACCCACAGTGATGTTTTATTTTGCCAACACAGTATTTTAACATTGTTTGATTTGCCAACATTAAAAAATGTAGTGTTCACAAAGACATCTGAATTTCTGCTTCTCTTGAAATGCTGGGGATCTGGGAACACCTGGCCTATGTTCAGTGGTATGTTGGTAGGTGTTTAACATTCAGGTTTCAAAAAGAAAAAGGTCCTGAGTTGTAGCATTAGCCAGTTCCTGTGGTGTAAATACCACCACCATGACTGATTTTGAGCTACTGATGTGACCTTGCTGAAGCGGAGTTGGGAAGAGGTGCACACAGTCTGCTCTTGCAAAATGGTATAAGCCAGCTCCAGCACACCACTGTCTGTACCATTCTGCAACAAAACTGGCTGAAGTTACTAGTTGTCCCTTTTAGACAAGGGACAATCTCTCCGGTTCTTCATACTCCCTACATCGTCTGTGTCACCTATTTATGTGACCTGCTATTTTGCATAGGAATTTTGTTTGTGACCTCTGACATAAGGAATAATTACATTGAGAATTAAGTCCTGGGACCTTGGAAAATTAAATAAGTTCAATGTTATTAATATTTAAGTAGGCACTGTGTAGTTAAGGCCTTAGGTTGAAAAGAGCTGACCCAATTAGAAGAACGTGATAAGCTGGGGACAGGAAGAGCAGACAGATACATTGTGTCAATATCCATGGATCTGCAGGATGCAGCCTCAGTTTTTCCTGTAAAACTTGGCCTTTGCAATGATTAGTAGACAAAGGTTGGAGCAGGTATGGTGTCAATGCTAGAGTTACTGTGCTGGATCATAAGAAAACAATGGTTTTGGCAGCAGCCCCTCCTGGACTGTCTGTAGGGCTGGTGTCTTAGTCAGTCCGGGCTGCTATAAAAAATGACCGTAGAATGGGTGGCTTAATGAAACATTTATTTTTCAGCCTTCTGGAGGCTGGGAAGTCTAATATCAAGGTGCCATTAGATCTAGTGTCAGGTGAGAACCCTCTTCCTGTTTTGCAGCTGTTCATCTTCTTGCTATGTCTTCGTATGGCAGACAGCAGAGAGAAAGGAAGCAAGTCCTGTCATGTCTTTTTATAAGAGCACTAATCTCATTCAAGAGGGCTCCACCCTCATGACTTCACCAAGTCCCAAAGGCTCCACTTCCTAATACCATCACATTGAGGGTTAGGATTTCAACATATAAATTTTGAGGGAACACATTCAAGTCTGTTGCAGCTGGTAACCTGAGTAAGCATCTAATGATTTCCATTGGCCTTATACCTCCCCAGGTACTTCTGGGGCAGTATGAACAGATAGCTGCTCAGTCTGTGAGAGGGCTGACTGGCCATACTCACTCTGGCCTTCTGTGTACTCCACTGCTCTGTTTTTATGAACTAAGGCCGAGCCTGCCCAGAATTCCCATATGTGATTGTGAGGTTGTACATTGCATGACTCAAGGGGGCATCTTTCCCATAGACTGATTTGCATGGTTCCCTCCTTAGGCATTCAGTACATAGCCTGTGTAACATACCTGTGTAGAAATAAATGAAGACCAACCAAATGAGAACATGCAAAGGGTATTTATTCAGAGCTTGCCATATAGTTAGGGAGTCAGCCACCATCACTTGCATTTTGGCAGAAACTCCAAGGCAGGGAGAGGAGTGGGAAAGCTCTATAGCAGAACAAAGGGAAAGCTTCAGATATGCCATGATTGGAGGCTGTTGGCACAGGGAAGCTATAGGCAGGCTAACTAGAAGAGGGAGCATTCTATGGGATTGGTTCAAGGTGCATTATTTGGCTTTATCTGGTTTGTCCTAAGTTGGAAGCAGGGACGGGAATTAGTAAAGCTGTCAGTTATTAATCAAGTCCTGGACATTTGGGGCTGATTGTTACAGAAGTTATTGTTTACCTTCCTGAATTGTTACTAGAGATAGCAGTTTTCCTTCCTAGAAGTGTAACTCAACAGCAGACTGGCTTCCTGGGCTGCTGATTATAGATAATGGATTGGTTTCCTGGCAAGTTTCTGCAGGCCGTGGGTCAGTTCTATTTTTATATATGGTCTGGCCATTGTCCTTTGCATAGTCAGTCTCTCATCTGGTGGCCCTGACTTTCTGATGTATTACCTTTTCTCTGTCATACATTTTTATTTCTGAGGCTATTTGCAAATTGAGTCTTGTCAATACCAGGTCCTTTAACTGTCAAAATACTATTTTACGATGGCACATTTTATGCAATGAGGAGATGGGGTAGAATGGTCCATGTCTCACAGCTGCAAAAGAGCAGTAGGAATAACTAGAGAAGGGCCAGCCCCACCCAGCAAATCATGTCCAAAGGCCCAAATAGTTCTTCAGTGTTTGCTCATTGTCTTTTGGGTTGTCCAAGTTTTAACTTATGCCTTTATTACTGGAGGAGTTTTTACCTGAAATGGTGAATGACCTTAGCTATCCATTCTGAGATATTCAAACCAGTGAAGTGGCTAAATATATCTTACACGCTTAACTTCTAAGGGTATACACTCTAAGGGTATAAAGAGGCTATTATAAAAGAATAAATGATTAAGTGATATGAAAGTAATTAGAATAATGAAATACAACAAAGATCTGCTAGTTATTCTTCCCTGCAGATGATAGCCTCTCATGGATACATTTCTTTCTCCCTTTGGACTTGATTAACTCCAGAGTGAGAGCAGGGGCTGTGTGCTCTCTCTGTCTCTCTCTCTTCTTTTGTAATTCCCACGGAAAAGATTGAGAGGCTTCAACATGTGGCTGGCTAGTCAGCTGAGCTGCACGGTATTTAAAAGGGAAGGAGTTATAGAAGATAATGCCCAAGCAACAAGTGATATCATGCACGGAGCCACCGATGGTAGCTTTTTAGAGACTGCTGTTGACTCTCATCAGGCCTGGGTCAGAGTCTAGCATCTGTGCCTGCTGGTCCATGGATTCAGCCCCTGTCCTCATCAGAGCAGCACGCACATTAAACACCGCCATTCAGCTTCCTTATAAACTTGACAAATGGTGTGCAGGGAGTTGAGCTTCCAAATTCCGTGGGTTCCATATTAAAGATAAACTCTTGAAAATTTGAATTTTCTGGATTTTGCTTTTTATTTTATTTCCACATTGCTGCTCTCTATCTTTCAGTATTCTGTTTTTTCCAACCCTCAGACACTGAAACTTACCATGGTTTTCCCTTCTTTGTCTAAAATTCCACATTTTAAAGATATTTCCTTTGCCTATTAGAAGGAATAAAATAATTTGTCTAGTTTTACTTCGTCTTAAGACGTGCAGTATGAAGACTGTTTCTCTCCCTTAATCCTATCTTTTCTTCTGCCCTTGCTCTTTTTTAAATTTCTTCTGTTCCTTTCCTTGGCTTGTCTGCATGCCCTTTGGCTTAGCTGTGCCTGTGCTGTTGGTTAGTGTTGATAGAAGTTCAGAGGGCAGGAATACATTTATTGTGACCGATTTGCCCGGCATCTAATACCACAAGATATCCAGCTGTGTTTTCAGGTTTCACAATGATGCCACAGAAAATATATTTTTTTTTTCCAGATGACACATTGAACTTTTCAACTTAAAATCATCCATGCTAGGTTCTCTAGCAGAAAAAAGATCACATCATTTTGCAGTATTTGTGGTAGTGTCTGTTTAAATACATTAACAGGTATAGAAGGCAAAGGAAACAGAGATTCAGAACCACAAAGGCATTACTGCTGTGTTCTAAAATTGTAACGATACTGGGAAGTTACTGCCTTTTCTCCCCCCTGACTGTATAACATAAGGTAAGCTGCTGATAAATAAGCACTGCTTTGGGTTAAGGTTTAAATGGTTAGGTGTCCTCATGGGTGTCCTCATGTTAATTGTCTGTCTTTAGTCAGGCAAATAAAAAAAAAAAAGGCCCCTCCAGCCACACTTTAGGACATATACTCCCTTTTAAGCACATGACTCAAAAGTGTGCAGAAGGTGTTTTTGCAAGAAGAAAACTTCATTTCTTTTCCTGGCAAACATGCTTCCTGATATGGTAGCCCATAACTCAGCAAATCCTAAGGCGGCTAGACTTCAGCTCTCACTTGCCCCTTGGTCTGGGTGGCCCAGTAGACAGTGTCAGTAGAGTCCCTTTACCAGGCAGTACACTCAACACCAGCTGCTTTGAGTGTTGGCTCAGTCAGGGTTCCACCAGAGAAACAGAACCAGTGGAAAAGACAGGGGGCAGGGAAAAGGAGGGAGAGGGAGGAAAGAAGAGAGAGGGAAAGGGAGGGAGAAGGAATAGGGGTGGTGGAAGAGGGAGGGAGAGAGAGAGAGAGAGAGGACTTATTGCAAGGAATTAGCTTACATGATTGTGAGAGCTGCCTAAGGAAGTCCAAAATCTGTAGGACAGGCCATCAGGACGGTCAAGTGGAACTCTCAGGCATGGGTTGAAACTGCTGTCCACGGGCTGAATTTATTCTTCTTTGGGAAGGTCTCAGCTCTGCTCTTAAGGCCTCTCAACCGATTTTCAGGCCCACCCAGATTATCTAGGACAGGGGTGGGGAATCTGCAGCCTAAGGCCACCTGTGGCCTTCTAGGTCCTTAAGTGCAATCGTCTGAACCCAAATTTTATAGAACAAATCCTTTTATTTTTATTAATACATTTTTGTTCATCTTTATTTTTATTTTTATTTCAGGGCATTATGAAGGTACAAACATTTTGGTTACATTTTATATCTTTGCCTCACTCAAGCGAGGGTTAGAGGCATGCCCTTCCCCTCTACAATGCTCACCGTGTCCTTTAGTTGTGAGTTTACCCCCTCCGATCCTCCTAATCCCTGGAGAATATTATTGCCATATTTTATTTTTAAAATGAACATATTTAAAATACCAAGAATAAAATAAGTTTCAGTGGAATAATCCTCCCAGATTGACTGGCACAAATAGAACATTAGGAAGACATAAGGGCTAAACCGATGGCTGCTACGCTCATGACTTAGTTCTAACTTCTCCTGCCTGACTGGCACCACTACTGCATGAGGCTGGTTGGTGAGAGTTTATGGGGGTCGAGGACACCAGTCTGTTATCAGCTTTTGACAATGGTGTGCTTTGTTTCTGTTTGAAGTGGAATTTGTGAATAATTGCACAGCTCGACAGTATTTTTTTAAGTCTATCTTCTTAACAGCCCGTCATGTCAAAGAAGACCAAGAGAACGCTGAAGGAAGAAAACAGATTTTTTTAATGAGGATTGGGAATTGCAATATTATCCTGTTTCTGCTAAAGATAAGATGATTTGCTTACTTTGTGATACTGCAATATCAACGTTAAAGAAATTGAATGCTTATCAGTATTATAACACTATAAGGACCACAAATATTTTAAATTAGAGGAGAGGCATGAAAGGTTGTATTGCAAAAATTAAAAGATGAAAAGCAAAAGCAAAGACAATTATTTTAAAGGACCAATAAGACCTGAAAATAACGCCACTGAAGCAACCTATAAAGTAGCTTATATACTTGTGAAAAAAGGGAAGCCATTCACTGATGTAGGAATTGTGAAAGAATTCATTGATGAAGTTGTAGGATGCTTAGACCCAGATAACATTTCAAAGTACAAACAACTGCCTATTTTAAGGAGAACCATGACTGATCAACAGCACGAATTAGCCTTCAACTTAACAGAACAACTTCACACAGTACTTCAAAAGGAAAATATATATTATTCAATCGCTTTGGATGAATCAACTGAGACTACTGACTCGGTGCAGATTTTATACTTCATTTGGGTCATAACAGAAGATTTTCTTTACTATAAAGAGTTACTTGCTTTGGGCACTCTTATGAATGGAACACAGGGAATAGATATCTTCAATGACTTTCAAGATAAATGTCATGAAATTGGACTGAATTTGGTAAATTTAGGGAGTATACAGATGGTGCACCTTCCATGACAGGAAAACATGAATGGTTTATTGCACAGATGAAAAAAGTATTAATAGATCCAGATGCCCTCATTTCTTTTCATTGTATCTTGCATCAACAAAATCTCTGTTCTAAAGCTACTATTTTAAGTGACACTTTGCAACAAGTTATAAGAATTGTTAACTATATTCGTGCAAATGCAATACAGCATCAGTCAGTTTTGTAACATGCTAAAGTTGAACATGGGGTACTCAGTGTGGATTTGCCTTATTCTAAAGTGGGTTGGCTACTGCAGGGATAGGTGTTAGCCAAAATTGTATCTCTATGAGAACAGAGAGTTAAATTTTATGAAGAACAGAATCAGCAATGTGAATTATTGCAAGAAGATTTCTATAGGAATACAGCATTTCTGTGTGATATTACATCAAATCAAAACGACTTGAATATTTATTTACAAAGTAAAACTAAGTCTACATATGATACGTGGCAAAAAAATACAAGCATTTTGAAAAAAGCTGTCTTTTTTGAAAACATTTCTTCTTTAAAAGGAAATTTTGGATGAACATTTTCTTCAGGTAGCAAAGGTCATTTATAAGCAGGATGATATATGCAAATAATTTGAAGAATACACATCTGTTATAGACCTATTAATTGGAGAATACAATGAAAGGTTCACTGACTTTCAGAATCAAGACATCACACTCAAATTAGCATTTCAGCCTCACCTAGTTGATATCACCAAGACACCTAAAGAACTGTAGATGGAATTGATTGGGCTCTCAGTAGATGACATTTTAAAGTCATTGTTTGATGCTAAGAAAGATCCAATTGAAATATGGAAAAATACAGTAGAATAGCCACACCTTCAGCAACATGCCCCAAAAGTGCTTTCTAGTTTTTCAACTACTTATTGCTGCGAATCTGCATTCTCCTTCCTAACCCAAATCAACTGCCCTTAAGTTCACAAGTGACTGATACCCATCTAGAGGATCAACTGAAACTGCTGACCTCCACATTCAAGTGCTTTCCAACAAAAAGCAGACACGACAAAGCCATTGAAAGGTTAGTTAACTTTAAAATTAACCAATAGTTTTCATTTTTTGAGAGCATTAAGTACATAGTAGTTAGATTTTTATAAAATAATGTACATTTTTAAGTATATCTAATTGAAGTTTCTCAAATGTGGCCTTATTTGCTTATAGCTAAATTAATGCAGCCTTCCAACATGAAAATGTTCCCCACCCCTGATCTAGAATAATCTTCCTTACTAAGAGTTAACTGATTTTAGATTTTAATA
>RJWJ010007870.1:0-55547 GCA_004363605.1 Indri indri | reverse complement strand
AGAACAATGCCAGAGCGGATATTTCTTACTGTCAGGCGCTGGGATGTGTGCAATTTCTCAAGTTCCCTTCGTACTGACTGACCGAAGCTAAAGTGATTTTTTGGACACTAAAGTCAATTTGTCACAGTGATACATCGATCTAATGATTTCTCTCATAAAACTAATTCCGAAATGTAGTCTGTGCGGAAACTTTAATTCTTTTTCCAGCTGTAATCTTTTAACCTCGTTGGAAGAATACCTTTTGCTGGCTCTTTTGTGCTGGCTGCTTTGCGGGGGCCTCTGGCCAAAAGCAACAGGCTTTGACGGACCTGAACGGCAGGGGTAAATGACCATTAATGACTTAATGTGTAACTGTCCTGGGGCAGTACTTCCCCCCGCAGGAATGATGGGCGTCCAGGCTGCTCAGACTTGCTCAGTCCTCCCCAGTCTGCATTTCCTGCCCAGCCAAAGCCAGCCCCAGAGAGCTGCTGTGGCCTGGGATCTCCCCCTGCCCACCTTTGAGCTCTGTTCTCAGGACAAGCTTTGGGCTGAGCCCAGCCCGGGAGCTGTCCCTGCCTCTCCTATTTACTGTGTTTCTTACTCTCAGATACGTCTGGGAGAAGGACGGGGCCACTCTGGGCGTGGAGAACAATCCCCGCATCCGCCTGGACAAGAACGGCTCCCTGCACGTCTCGCAGACGTGGTCAGGGGACATTGGCACGTACACCTGCCGGGTGATCTCGGCTGGAGGCAACGACTCCCGCAGCGCCCACCTGCGAGTCAGGTAAGGGCTGCCCAGGGCGAAGGAGGTACCGGCAACAGCAACGCTCAGAGCCAACCACTTCCCTTTTGTCGGGCCACCAGCCTTGTGTGACCTGGACCTGTTCACCTTCTCTAAGCATCCTTCCAGGCCTTTCAGCTCAGGCCCCATGTGAAGAACTGGGCGGGGGGTGGGGGGGTCTCTGAGGATGGCTTTAGATAGGTGGGCTCCAACTGCAGAGAGAAGAATCTCCCAAAGGCCGAGTTTTATGTCCGAGCACAGGTGTTGTGGACATGCGCAGCCCCCCCAACCTGAGTCCCCGGTGCCCCTGTCACCTGCCTGTGGACCGCACCGGGCAGCCCTGCCACACGCCTCTCTCCTCCAGGCAACTGCCCCACGCCCCTGAGCACCCGGTGGCCACGCTCAGCGCCGTGGAGCGGCGAGCCATCAACCTGACGTGGGCCAAGCCCTTCGACGGCAACAGCCCCCTGATCCGCTACGTCCTGGAGATGTCGGAGAACAGTAAGGTCCCCGCCACCTCCTGTACCCCCGCCGCAGCCCGCACTGAGGAGTCAGCCCAGGGCCACGTCCTAGCTCCCCACCTCCTGGGCCTGGGCCTTTGGCAAACCCTTCCCCTGTCAGAGGAACGCTGGCGTCTGCCGTCTGGGCCGTGGGACAGCAGAATGAGACGCCGCGGGAGAGCTTGAGCGGCTTCTCAGGGCCTGGCCCGGCAGAGGCCTCGAAGAAAAGGGCTGGTTTTTTTGCTTTTGGGGGTTTGTTTTGTTTTGTTTTTTCATTCTCCAAGTCCCCAACTTGGGAACTCCAAAGTGAGCGGGCATGATTCGAATAGTGTTTTTTTCTTTTTGAGATGGAGTCTCGCCCTGTCGCCCTGGGTAGAGTGCAGGGGCATCATCATAGCTCACTTCAACCTCAGATCCCCACCTCGGCCTCCCGAGAAGCTGGGATTATAGGCACTGCTATGATGCCTGGCTAATTTTTCTATTTTTAATAGAGACGGGGTCTCACTCCTGCTCAGGCTGGTCTTGAACTCCTGAGCTCAAGCGATCCTCCTGCCTCGGCCTCCCAGAGTGCTAGGATTACAGGCGTGACCCACCATGCCCTGAATAGTGTTTTAAACACAGTTCGCATAGAGCTCATGAATTTGAGCGGGGGAGAGACGACTGCGTCTCACTTTCCCGTAAGCTCTTCCATCCTCCCAGCACCCTCCCCCTGCCACCCCCCTGGGGCTATGGGGCTGATGGGACCTAGAAAATGACAGTGGCGGGCCTGTGCTGGACCAAGCCGGGGAGGTCCTCTCTTGCCAGCCCAAACAAGGCTGGACCCCTGCTGGGAATGGGGCGTCAGAAGCCTGCACTCTCCCCCTGGCACACAAAAGATGCCCACTTCTGCCCCCACCCTCTGTCCCTGCAGATGCCCCCTGGACTGTGCTCCTGGCCAGTGTGGACCCTGAAGCTACCTCGGTGACCGTCAAGGGGTTGGTTCCCGCGCGCTCCTATCAGTTCCGTCTTTGTGCCGTCAACGACGTCGGGAAAGGACAGTTCAGCAAGGACACGGAGAGGTGAGGGCGGGGCTCTTCCAGGGGCATCTCCGTGGCTCCAGCCAAAACCAAAACCAACGCGGCGGGCCCCAGCTAGGCTTCAGCCGGGGAAGGGGAGTAACAATCCCACCTCTCAGGGCTGTTGCAAGGAGGAAGTGGGACGATGCGTGCAGAGCACCGTGGTGCCCGATAAACACTAACCCTGTAACTGTGAGCCGTGCAGGGTCAAAGCCTTACCTCGTTCTGCTCTGCAGCCCGTGGGCTGCCACGGCTGCTAAATGGTTGCAGAGTTCCAGAGGGATGCCCGATCCACCTGCATCTCCATACCCAGTGCCTCGCACCATGCCAGACTCTGTTAGGGTTCCAGCAAAGCTTTTTTTTAAATGATGGAAATTGAATAAAAACAGCAGGTGTTCCATCTCTGAACATCATGCAGAATACTCATTTATGTGGAAGGCAAATTCCATCCATCTCAACCCGGTAGAACAGGCAGCCGCCTCTACCGGGAAAAAAGACATGAGAGAGATCAGAATGGCTGTGACACACGTCACAGGTGCCGAAACTGTGCACTGGCTCTTTAAGAGGCCCCTGGCTGAAGTTTCTCACTGTGGGTTGAGCACCCCCTGTGTGCCAGGCCACGCCTGGACCCCCGGAGGTGGTGCCGGGAATGGATAGACACAGCCCAGTCCTTCTGGAGGCTCCAACTCCCAGCAACAGAGACCCAGCGTGTAGCGGAAGCCGCCCTGTGACTTGTCCTGCCCCAAGCTGCCCAGGCAACACCGATCCATCTTCCTGGTGATCTTCATACTAACGGCCCTAAGTCTCCAAAAAAAGGTTCAACCACCCTCACTTCTGCCTTTACAAAAACATGGGAGTGCATGGCGTGTTCTGGAAAGCTATCCATCAAAAAGCAAAAACATAAAAATAAACAAAAAGGGAAAGACATCCATCAAAAATAATTAACTTTTGTTTTTAACGGATACATGTCAGTGATGTGAAAAATACACTTGGGCGGAACACTGCGTTCCCTAGCGATGCCAGAGGAAGAAATGTCATAGTGCCGGGCTTCCGGAGGCAGTTGGGTGCCCTTGGCTGCCATGCGCCCCACCCCGGCTGGGGCTCAGCAGGTCAGCAGAAGAGGCTTCATTAAGGTGCACCACCAGCTGGCAGCTGGGATGTGACCGTTTAACACTCCGGCTTCTAAAATACTTGCACACTCACGACCTCCTCAGCCCCAACAATTGGCTTCTTTGACAAATGGGAAACAGGCCCGCATCCCTCAGTGGCACCAAAGATACGCACGTGGTGTTTTATAGTGTTTTTAAAAGACTCCTCTATATGTTGTATCATTTGAACCTCAGCCAGTCTTGTAAGGCAGGCAAATAGATCTTTATTGTAATTCTTTTACAGAAACAAGCTCAGAGAGGTTAAGTGACTTACCCAAAAGGACACAGCGATTGTGCAGAATTATCAAGGGACCGGGCAGAGCCCATGTCCCATTAGACTCCTGTATTTGCCCCCGAGACTAAGAGCATTGGTGTTTTCTGATCCAGGGTCTCCCTCCCCGAGGAACCCCCCACGGCCCCTCCACAGAATGTCATTGCCAGCGGCCGGACCAACCAGTCCATCATGATCCAGTGGCAGCCACCTCCTGAGAGCCACCAGAACGGGCTCCTCAAGGGCTACATCATCAGGTAGGTGTCCACCGTGGGGACAGGAGCCAAGAGGAAAGGGATGGGAGAAGATTGGGATTGAACTGGAGAATGGTGCAGGTTCATGGAAGGCCCTTCATCTAACAAGAACCAGGCAACAAGAAATGCCTGCACTGTGGTAGGAAGGATCTAGGTTAGACACATAGAAGAACTTCCAGCCGTGAGAGCCTCGGAAGCCAGCAGGAAAGGTTGAGAGAGGAGCTACTGCAGAGTCACCTAAGGCCACATGGAAGGACAAGTCTGCCGTATGTCAGAGCTGATGCAGGCGCAGATCTCCAGGGAGACAGGAGGAGAGAGGTAACGATCGCAGGGCCAGTCACCTGGGAAGTGGAGAATATCCCATCGCAGGCCAGATTTCTCTCAAGATCAACCGTGAGTGGAGAAAGTAATTAGCCAAGAATTGATTGAAAAATGAAAGTTCTTTCTTTGGTTCTTACTGCAAACGAAGCCCAGTTACATAGACTTTCGTCTTTATGCCTGACTGAGGACTACTTGCTAGCAACCTAAAAGAGCGTTGTTAAGGGTCAGTAAAATGCAATATTCAAAAATTCAGTTTCTGAGAACTCTCCATATTCTGGATTCCCGCTGGCTGCAAAATGCTAGGCAACTTCGTGTGTCTCGCTCCTGCACGTGCACATCTCCTGCACGCGCACATCTGCACACGCATATCTCCTGCACGTGCACATCTCCTACACATGCACATCTGCACGCATACATCTGCACACGCACATCTGCACGCGCCCATCTGCACACGCACATCTCCTGCACACGCACATCTACACACGCACATCTGCACACGCACATCTCCTACACATGCACATCTGCACGCTCACATCTACACGTGTACATCTGCACATGCACATCTACACGCGCACATCTGCACGCGCACATCTGCACATGCACATCTCCTGCACATGCACATCTGCACACGCACATCTCCTAGACACGCACATCTGCACACACACCTGTATGCGTACATCTGCAGACGCACGTCTCCTGCACACGGACATATCTTGCATGTGCACATCTGCACACACGCATCTTGCACACATCTGCACATGCACATCTGCACATGCACATCTGCACGTGCACATCTACATGCGCACATCTCCTGCACGCGCACATCTGCACACACACATCTCCTACACACGCACATCTCCTGCACGTGCACATCTGCACACACACATCTCCTACATGTGCACATCTCCTGCACGCGTACGTCTCCTGCACGTGTACGTCTCCTACACACGCACATCTCCTGCACGCACACATCTGCACACACACATCTCCTACATGTGCACATCCCCTGCATGCGTACGTCTCCTACACACGCACATCTCCTGCACGCGCACATCTGCACACGCACATCTCCTGCACGCACACATCTGCACACACACATCTCCTACATGTGCACGTCTCCTGCACACGTACACCTCCTACACACGCACATCTCCTGCACGTGCACATCTGCACACACACATCTACGCACATCTCCTGCACGTGCACATCTGCACACACAATCTCCTGCATGTGCACATCTCCTGCACGCATACGTCTCCTGCACACGCTCCATCATCCGCTAATTTTGTTGTGGGTTCTTAGTTAATTCTAAAGGGCAGTGATTCTCCAAGCATGGGCCCCAGACCAACGGCATTGGCATAACCTGAGAACTGGTCAAAAATGCAAAATCTCAAGTCTCATCCAAGACCTACTGAACTGGAAACTTTGAGTCAGGGATGAGCCCAGAAATCTGTGTTTTTAAAAGTCCTCCAGGAAATTCTGATGCTTTCTAAGGTTTAGAGAACGACTGCCATGGAGATTGTAAGGCCCCAGAATTTGGGGCCCCTAATTTTCCAATGATTAGACTCAAAGGTGTGTATGCATTGCGCTTCCCACGTGGTTATCCATCCTCCGTGTGTTTGCTTGTACAGATCCCACTTCTTTAGTATCGTGAGTTCTGTTTTCCAGTGGAGGTAGAAATGGCAGAGGAGGCACCCCCAGGTGCTTTGCTCCACCTACATGAGTGACAGGCAGAGAGAGTCACTGTCCTGGAGGGAGAAAGAGAATAGCCCAGCCTTTGGGGACTGCTGTCCTGTCAATGACCTCAAAGGCTGAGACCTGTGAGATCTGCCCTGGAGCTCTGAGCATCCCTGGGTAGCCCACCCACCCTGCCTTCCTCCCGCATCAAAAAGAATAGTCCAGACACATCCTCTGCACCTGTGCTGTCCTGTAAGGTAACCAGTAGTCACCTATGGCTATTCAAACCACAGCTGACCCTTGAACAACATGGGGGTTAGGGGCACCGACTCCTTGTGCAGTTGAAAATCTATGGATAACTTTTGACTCCCTAAAAACTTAACTATTAATAGCCTACTGTTGGCCGGAAGCCTTACCGATGACCTAAACAGTTGATTAACACATGTATTTTATATATTTTATGCATTTATGGCCTACCTTTTTCTTAACTTCTTCACTGTGTCTAGGCTATGTAGTTTATCTGCAATTTTTCAAATTGTCCAAAATCTCCGAAAATTTTTTACAATATATTTATTGAAAAAGAATTCACGTATCAGTGGACCTGCTCACTTCAAACCGATGTTGTTTGAGGGTCAACTGTATTTAAAAATATACCAAACTCAAATCTAGTTCCCCGTTGCACTAACCACATTTCAAGGGCTCAATGGCCTCGTGTGGTAGCGGCTACCCCAGTGGACAGCACAGAGGTGGGGCAGTCCCACCATCACCGAAAGCTCTGCTGGACAGCGCCGCTCCAGGCAGTTCCCCGGGTCGAGGCGGAGCAAGCTGACCCGAGTCCACTGAGCCCCCGCCTCTTCCCCCAGGTACTGCCTGGCCGGGCTGCCTGTTGGGTACCAGTTTAAGAACATCACGGATGCTGATGTCAACAACCTGCTGCTGGAGGACCTCATCATTTGGACCAACTACGAAATCGAGGTGGCCGCCTACAACAGTGCAGGCTTGGGCGTCTACAGCAGCAAAGTCACGGAGTGGACGCTGCAGGGAGGTGGGTAGAGACAGAGGCTTGGAGGAGCAGGCGCTTCCCCTTCTCCCAGCTCCTGTGCCTGTCGGGCCCTGTGAGCCTCACTCTACGTCACCTGTCTTAACCGGGCCCTCGCTGTTGCACTCTGGGGCTGGAAGCACCACGCCCTGCCCAGCTACCCCGGAGGGTGGGAGGACAGAGGGGGAGATGAAGAGGCAGGTGGCTTGGACAGTCAAGGGCAGAGCCTTCAGGGATGTGGGGACCTTCCACAAATCTCACATTAACTGGATCACAAAACAGCTCACATCTAACATTCCACCTGAAAACCACCCAGAGCGTCTTTCATCTTCATTCCTTTTATTTATCAGAACCCGGTGTGGTGGATCCGGCAAGTTTTATTAAACCCAGGCTAATCCAGAGAGAGTAAGACGGTGTCTTAAGTCTACGCAGCAGGGGAGGAGCTGGGGGGCAAAGCAGCGTCTGCAGCCCCCACCCCTGTGTTTTCTCCAGTGAGCCGGGCAAGGTGGATGATCGGGCCCCCCCTCACCCCGCCTCTCTCCTCTCCTCTAGTTCCCACCGTCCCTCCGGGCAACGTGCATGCAGAAGCCACCAATTCCACGACCATCCGCTTCACCTGGAACGCCCCCAGCCCCCAGTTCATCAATGGCATCAACCAGGGATACAAGGTACTCGGGGCCTCTCCTTGCCCCAGGAGGAGGCTTGAGGTTCTCCAGGGAAGGGTGGAGGCTGGGGAGAGTGGGAGCCGGCAAGGGAAGCGGGGAACGGTCCCCGTGTTTCTGACATCGTCAGCTCCAGCCAAGCCAAGCACACGAGATAAAAGCCAAGGGCACAGGAGCTTTCTCCAAGGCCACATGCAGGCCACGGGGAGTGCAGGCACGGCCCCAACTGCCAGCCAGTGCAGGGGCCCTTCTTCGTGAGACGGGGCTCTGAACACCTGTGCATAGCCCCGGCCCCATCAGAAAAATCCAGCATTCCCTTTTTAGAACCACCAAGTCGTGGCTCGGGCAGGGCTCCTGGGGCCATACTTGACCCCACGCAGCGTGTGGTTAAAGGCACAGGACTCAGATAAGTTGGGTTAAAATCCCCCTCTGCCTCTTGTGGGCACCTGGACAAGTTCATTAACGTGTCTGAGCTTCCGTCCTTTCATCGACATGGACGGAGCGCCTACTCTACACACTGCTCGCGCTGCTGGGGAACTAAAATAAACTCGGTGTTGTCCGTTGCAAATGAGGATGATGACAATACCTACTCGCTAAGGTCACGTGAGGATTAAGTGAGATAATATTTGTAATTTATTCAGCACAACGACGAAACATAATCACACTCGGAAAATGGCTTTTGTCGTGGTGGTAGCAATGCATTCGTTTGCTAGGGCTGTCATAACGAAGTGCCACAGACCGGGTGGCTTAACCTACAGGAATGTATTCCCTCGCAGTTCTGGGGGCCTGGAGTCTGCGATCGAGGTGTGGGCAGGGCTGGCTTCTCCGAGACATGTCTCCCAGCATGTAGACTCCGTCTTCCTCCCTGTGTTTTCACAGGGTCTGTCCTCTGAGTGCACCCGTGCCTTAATCTCTTCTCATAGGGACACCAGTCGTCGCGGATTAGGACACACCCTAATGACGTCATTTAACTTTAATTACCTTCTTAATGACCCCGTCTCCAAGCATAGTTACATTCTGAGGTGCCAGAGGTTAGAGCTTCAACGTATGAATTTTGTAGGCACATAATTTAGCCCATAACAAATCATAGTAGTACTAGTAGCAGCCATAGTAGGACTAGTAAGTTTGCTGTAATCGTAACTGTGTTAAAAGTCAGGACTTCTCAACCCTCCCATCCTGGAACACAAACCCTGGACCCCAGCCCTGGGTCTGTCCTCTCAGTCCCCGGGGAACACTGTGCCTGTCCTCCCCAAGAGGACCGAAGCCAGATCACAGACTGGAGGATCGACACCGCCCCGGCAGCTTGGGGCAGCTGGAAGGGTGCCGTCCACCCCTGCCAGCCGCGGGCACAGAGGCAGCACACTGGAGGGGCAGCCCGCTGCGAAGGGGGAGGAACCGCAGGCTCTGGGTTTGATACATCCCGAAGGTTCCTGCGCCCCGCTCCCCACCAGGTTTCCACGTGTGCCACTGCCGAGATTAATTGTAGGACTAGCAGCCTCTGCCACTCTCACTGCAAGCTGGGGAGGCCGGACAAGAAGGGAGTGAGATTAAGTCACAGAGAGAACTTTCTGCTTGTGCTGCAAGCTGACAACAGAGGGGTGGCCCAGAGGGGATCCACCCAGCCTCAGCCCCCTCATTCCCAGGAAGGCAGCAAAGCCAAGGCCAAGCAGAGCTTTCCGGGGCAGGGAGCAGCAGCTCAACACTTGCCGCTGAACACTTGCAGCTCTAGCTGGCTAGAAAATCTCCTAATTGGGACCCTGGGGGGAGGCAGGGGAGGGAAAGGGAGACCCACATTGCTGAGAGGAGCTGAGCTGGGAAAAATTAGCTTCTTGCCAGCAAGTCTAAGCACAAGTTTTATTCTACGTACGGAAGGACTGAGCTACAAACTTTTACGGCAGACAGTCCCCTCCCTGCGGGCCAGGAAGGCCAGCCAGCCAGGACAATTAGGGCAATGGCCCACAGTGACCCAGAGCAAGAGGAGGCTGCAGAGGCCTCCAGATTCCCAGGGCCACTCAGAACCCAGCACCCAGTAGCTGCTCAATAAAGGTCAGTGGGAATGAATGGCCCGGATGTTTCGAGCACAGGAGCTGGTGGAAGAGTAAGAAAGAGCTCACACTATGGGACACGTCCATACTTTCCCACGTTCTTCTCTCGTGCACACTGCACAAGAGCCCTAAGAAGTATTATCATCACCCCATTTTCCAGGGAAAGAAACTGAGGCATGAGAGGGGAGTCACTTGTTCAAGGTCAAACTGAGTGGGAAGGTCAATGCAAAGCTCAGATTCAAACCAGAGCTTGCACTTTTTCCCACATTAAAAAGAAAACGTGTCATATTATGTTTTTAATTATAAAATAATCACTATGATTTTATTTTTTTAAGCAGAAATAAATGAAAGCAGGGACTTTTTTCCTGCTTCTTTGGCCTCCGGTGTGTCACAGAGAGAAAAAAAGCAGTGTTTGTCCCTTTCTCTAATGAACACCTGTATACCTAACACCCGCTTCAACAATTACCAACTCACAGCCAAACATGGTCCCTCCATCCCCCACCCTCCGCCTCTGCCCCGGAATATTTGAAAGCAAATCCTGGGCATCGTATCATTTCATTCTTAAACGTTTCTATAGAGAAATATTATATTAATAGATGAGGTCTCTATGTAAAACAAAACCACAATAACGACATTGTCATTATCATGCCTAAAAAGATCAGCAGTCCCTTTAATATCATCAGATACCCAGTCAGCCTTCAAATTTCCTTGATTGCCTTATAATTTCTGTTACTAGTTGGTTTATTTGCTTCAGGATTTAAATGAAGGTCACACAACTGCAGTCAGTGGGGGGATTTTTTAGGTCTCAGTTGATTTATGGACTCTGTCTCTCTTTCTCTCTCTTTTATTTCTTGTAATTTATTTGGTGAGGAAACTTAGTCATTTGTCCTGTAGAATTTTCCACAGTCTGGATTTTGCTGATTGCATCCCCGTGGGGTCATTGAACACATTCCCCTGAACACTATATTTGGAGAAAATTGGAACTTAAAGCTAGAGGCTAATCAGATTCAGGTTTGATGATTTTTATTTTTCGAAATACGACTTCCTGGATGATGGTGTTTATTTCCACCAGAAGGCACGGAGTCTGGCTGTCTCTGTTACCGTGACGTTGCCGGCCTCTGACAGTCCTTGCACGATCTGTTATTTCAATATGGGTTGTAAAATGGGAATAGGCAAATATTGTCATTTCTTCTTGATTTATTAGCTGAAATGCTTTTTTTTAAAAAAAGTTTCCCTTTATCAACTTTTTGGTTGCCCGAAGGTGCAGCACATGTAGGGAAAGCAGGCCAAATGCTCAGTTCTTTCCCGTTACTGACCAATTTCCAGTATAATGAATTAGTTCCTTAGCATCTTCTCAGGTGACAGATAAGTTTGGGTGGCCGGAGGGGTGTCTTTTTGTTTTGGTTTGCTTTTGGTAGTGTTATTATGTAGCTAGGGATTTTTTAAAACACATTTGATGTGTTTCAATCACTGCTGTGATTATTCTTACTGATGCCAAATCAGCCCATCATTGATTGCTTCAGCCTGACCTGTGAGTTCTCTCTGCGTAGTCCCTGTGGTCTCTGCTTCCTGGCAACCTGGTGTGACAGGATGTTCCAGGCTGTGTGTATTTCCTGCTCTGTGCCAGGGATGAGCCATTCCTGCAAGGAACTCTCGTTCCTTGTAGCAGGAAATGATAGTAGGCACCACAGTCTGGGCACATGGGCTGCTCCTTGTTTCACGGAGGGTTTTCTTTCTAGGCCCTGTGAATGAATAGCTAGGAAATACTTTTTTTAAAAGATAAAATAGATACTGATGCTTTCAATTCAATTTCATGACTACAAGCCTTTTAATAATTTCATGTGTCCTCTGTCTGTATCTTTCTCCATACTGAAAATCCAGTTCCTACAACACCAACGTATTTACCCACCTACTTTATCCCACACACACAGAACAGTAATGTCAACACTACGATTACTGAAAATGGTTTCTGATTTCTTGTAGTTCTTTTGTTCTTGGGGTACACCCTTCTAGGGATATACTTCACATGGCTGCGCTGCAAAGGCATTTGAAATAGTTTCTCTTGGTAATTTTGCTACAACTCAATACATTATTAGGTCCATTTGCTTCATTTTGTTTTCGATTTTTAAGGATTGATTTTTTTAAATTTAATTTTGTTCTATAATTATGCAGAACATTTACATCGTTCCAAAGTGAAATCTACAAAGGAAATTCAGAAAAAAATCAGTTTCAATCTTGGTGTTCTCGGCCCCCGTAGGTTCAATTGTGGTTTTTTTTGTTGGTTTAGTGTGGTTTTTCCTTCCATTTCTTTACTGTAAGCAAGAACAGCCAGCCCTCCTTATCCAGGGGTTCCACATCCATGGATTCAACCAAACTCAGATCAAAAATAATTGGAAAACAATTATACCTGTACTGAACATGTACAGACTTTTTTCCTTGTCATCATTCCCCAAATACAGTATGACAACTACTTACATAGCATTTATATTGGACTGGGTATTATAAGTAACCCAGAGATGATCTAAAGTGTGCAGGGCAATGTGCACAGGTTATATGCAAACACTATGCCATTTTATATCAGGGACCTGAGCATCTGTGGATTTGGGTATCTGCAGGGGGTCTTGGATCCAGTCCCCATGGATACCGAGGGATGGCTATACATGCATGTACGAACGTGTACCCTCCCCTTCCTAGATAAAAGACAATGTGCTTTCCACGCTTTCTCCATCTTGCTTTTTAAAATAATTATTATTTACAATATATGCTGGAGATCACGCCATAGAAGTATAGAGAGAGATTCCGTGTTCCTTTTTATACACATATCATACTTTATCATATGGATATCCCATAGTTTATCCAACTAGCCCCCTAGTGACAACATTTGGCTGTTTACAGTCTTTTACTACAACCACCCTTTCTGCAGTGAGGAGCTTTGTGCGTACGTCTTTTTCTCTTTTCACAGTAGAGCTTTGGACTAGATTCCTTGACATGACATTGTTGAGTCAAAGGGTAAAAATGTATATAATTTTGCTGTTATTGCCAAATATCCCCCCATTCAATTTATTTATTTTTCAATTAATTTTTTAAATAGGAAATATATTTATAAGATTCAAAAACTAAAAAAAAGTTAGAAAAATAAATATATAGCAGAAAGCCTCCATCCCCCCCAAACCCTAGTGCCTGGTCTGCCCAACCCCAACACTCATATTGTCGGCTTACATATCCTTTCGAGTTGTTTTATGTGGCCCATGCATGTGCAAAGAGATAGAGACAGAGGGGGAGAGACAGAGAGAGAGAATTTCTCCTACTTTTATTTTTTTTAACTCCAGCGGCCAGAGACCATATCCACTGTCCTACACTCTCAGCCCCATGAAGTACTGTCTCCGCGAGAGCGGGAGGCCCAGCACCTCCTCTGCTCGCCCTGCAACCCAGGAGGCAGCTACTGCTACCTCCCAGAACAGCCTCCAGCTCAGAGAGGTTGGATGACTCCCCCCGGGTTGCACCTTAAGTGACAGAGCTGGGCCAGGTTCAGGTGTGCCGGCTGCAAGACCCTTCCTCTCCCCACTGACTGCTCATTCTGTGCCCCCCACACCCCACCAGCAGCACCACGTCCAGTTACAAGGTTTGCCTCTCTGGGCCTCTGCTTTGTGGGGGGAGCTGCCTGTCCCATCAGACCTATCCTAAGTCTGATGTTCATTGCCCAAAACACACCCAGTCCTGCACAGGGGAGCCCAGTCTGCTTAGCATCCAGAACTAAGGACGTAATAGGGAAAATCAACACGGACTCCACTTAATAAGGAAAAGCCACGGAGACACTGCAGAGAAACCCGAAACACTCACCTAGCAGCTATGTGGACCTCTGGGGGACAGAGGTCGTCATGGACGGTCTCAGGGTCCACAGATCTGGAGCCAGCTCCTGGTGGTCCATGTGCAAGCTACTCGGCCTTCCTGACCCTCAGTTTCCTTTTCCATAATAGCATGGGACAATGATTTCCATCTAATCCTCACTGTGATGATTACATGGGACTGGGCAGTGATGGGCTTACCCCAGCGCCAGGCACGTGGTAAGAGCTCAACAGGCTGCAGCCCCGGCGTGTTTACCTGAGCTCCAAGCTCCCGTCTGGTGGCCGCCCAGAGCCAGCCGCTATAGGGCAGTAAATGACTCGAAAGGCAATTCTACTCTCCCCCCAGCCCTCAAGAGAAGGCCTCTTGTCCCTAAGCCTCCTCTCCACATGCAGCCGGAAAAGAACAAGCGGCTCGGCTCGCATCCCAGAGGAAATATTTTGAAACAGTCACAGGAAGCCATGCCCTGCCACCATCTTGGGCTCCAGGTGTGGACCTGTAAGATGATGACGTCAACATTGTGACTCCACAAAACCACACTTCTGCGACCCTGTGCACTTCCTCTGGGTCATTTTTGTGGTCAAGGCCCAGTGATAATTGTTTTAAGGCACCTGTAAAGACACTCTTTTTCCTTTGTTTTTTTTTTTAAATTGTAGCAACTATAATTGGCTTAAGCCCAATAAAGAAAAATATTTACCCAGACTTTACACTTGCTACGGAACACACCACACAATTAATTCTAACAGCATAATTAATTCAAATTTGCGTTAATTAAATTAAATTAAAACATTAAACTTGTTTCTTAATCTACTCCAAAGAAGTTCGGCAATTTAATTGCTACGAAACAACTGAAATCAGGAGGATATTTAACATACTTATTAAATGCCACTTAGTATTTCTGTTTAGTATTTTTAGGGTCTAATTAGTGTCTAATTAACTTGCTATAGGCCATCTTTCCACAATACCAATTAAGTTTCAAAACATCCTTTATAAACACATGGCCGGGAAAGGAGAAGAACAAGCGCTGTTACGGGCGCGAGTCAATTAGGAGACACTGGCGTGCTGTTGTTTTGTATCTATGAATACCCGCGCTTATTAAAACCCATCGAGTGTTGCTTTTCACCATTGATTGCAATTTAATCAACTTCAAATAAATGAGGAGATCTCTGAAACCAGCTGTCATTGTTGTAGACAGATGAAGGGCCCAGAAAACAGGCGTGCGAGGTGAGAGAGCAGGTGGCGGACAAGGAGGAGGTGAAACGGGAGGTTAGGGGAGTGGTGGTGGAGCGCGCAGCGGGCAGACTGGAGAGGAGGCGATGGGCTTCTGGACGGGGTTTTCTGGCCGATGCCCCGCCTCTGGGCGATGTTTAAGATCAAAATCCCAACTTGGAAGGAGTGTAAGGGACAACAGTTACCCACAAACTAAGGTTCCCAGCTCTACAGGAAGGGACCCTCAGAGGTCTCCAGGGTGGCCCAGCCTGTACGGAGCAAGATGGAAGATCTCAGGGCCTGGAATCCAAGCACCTGCTTCCCCCGGCTGTGCGAGCCTCTCTGAGCCTCAGTTTCCTCACCTGTAAATCACAGGGCCGGCGTCATGGGCGTGCCATCTGCACAGCCGTCCAGGGCTCTGCAAGTAGAAGGGCCCCGTGCTTGGTTAAATGTTCTGCTGCTGTCATCCTGAAATTCTTAATAAGTTTCGAACAAGAGGGCCCTCCGTTTCTGTTGCACACCGGGCCTGTAAAATGATGTCGCCCAGTCCTGGTAAAATGCCTCCCCGACAGGGCCACCATGAGATCAGGTGAGAGACGGCTCAGCAAGCCCCCAGCACAGAGCTTTTCCTAGAGTCAGTGGCTCAAGAAGTGGGGCAGCAGGCCAGAGTGAACTCCAGTGGCCTGTGGGTCTCCTGCACTGCCTGTCCCTTCCCTGGGAGGAGGCGCCACAGGGACCTGAGCTCCTGGACACTGTCCCTTGGTTGGCCCAGCCTGTGGGAGAGGGCTGGGCCTCTTCTGGAACCTTCTTGCTGCCCTGCCTGAATTGCTGGCCTCTCCCCAGCTGATTGCCTGGGAACCGGAACAGGAAGAGGAGGTTACCATGGTGACTGCCCGGCCTAACTTTCAAGACAGCATCCACGTGGGCTTTGTGTCTGGCCTGAAGAAGTTCACGGAGTACTTCACCTCGGTGCTCTGCTTCACCACCCCCGGAGACGGGCCCCGCAGCGCCCCGCAGCTGGTGCGCACCCATGAGGACGGTAGGCACCTCCCACCCCATGCACCCTGGGCAGGCCAGGCTGGGCGCTCGGGTGGGCTTGTGTCCCATGCTGGGGCACCCCCGGCGCTGTGGGCTGCCTTGCAGATGGTGGTCTCTCTCTGGCTCTAACTGACATTGGGTGGGGTTGGGGGGCCCTTTCGGGGTACAGTGCCTGGGCCGGTGGGACACCTGAGCTTCAGTGAAATCCTGGACACCTCGCTGAAGGTCAGCTGGCAGGAGCCGGGAGAGAAGAACGGCATCCTCACAGGTAGGCGCCGCGGGTCTCTGGGCCACACAGGTGGCACAGGGCTGGGAAAGTCAGCTAGTCCCTGCCCTGCTTTCCAGCTACTTTTCATCCAAAAGTCGACCCCCTCTGCCAGAAACCACTCGGAGGAGGCTCTCGGCAGCTTCGCTCCTTAACATATCCCAGATCTTCAGCCACAGACCTAAGTGGCTGCCACGGTGACTTGCTCTCTCTCCTGCAATCCTGACAGTGGCATCCCCTCCGCGTTATACCTGGTGCCAGCAGCTCCCACCTCCCTTGGTCCTGTCGCTCCCAGTGGGGTCTAACTGCCAACCCAGGGAAGACGTGGGAAGTGGGGTGGAGGGTCAGGCCAACTTACCATCAGCCAAGCTCACGCCGCCACCACTGGGGCTCTTCCCAGGCTACCGGATCTCCTGGGAGGAGTACAACCGAACCAACACCCGTGTGACGCACTACCTGCCCAACGTGACCCTGGAGTACCGTGTCACAGGCCTCACCGCACTCACCACCTACACCATCGAGGTGGCCGCCATGACCTCCAAGGGCCAGGGCCAGGTGTCTGCTTCCACCATCTCGTCTGGGGTGCCTCCGGGTAAGTGCCCATCCTCAGGGCAGGACTCCTGGCCTCTGTGGTTCTCCTGGGCGGAATCCCATTCGAGATGCCCTTGTCTTTCAGGGACATTGGCTTTCTTCCCGCAGAGCCCTCCCTTCCCTTTGTGGTCCGTGGGTCCGTGGGTCCCCTGGTCCTCCCCAGCGCAGGCTGAATTCGCATGATACCGGGTCTCTGACGGGGCGCCACGGGCTCACTGCTGCTCCGTCCCACAGCTCGCAGAGGAGCAGAGGCCGCCGGCAGCCCGCTGCGTCTCCTCTGCGCCACCAGCCCCGCTTCACCCCGTTTCACACAGGCCCCGCGTCAGGCAGTGGGGTCTGTGATTGGGGGGAGGAATTCCCGCTGTCACCCAGAAAGTCCGAATGGGATTCCGGCCCATGGAGAGTTGGCTGGGAGGCAGCAGGGCGTGGTGGGAGCCATCTCAGGCCCCGTGTGACAGGTGAGCTGAGGTCTAGTCCCAGCTCTGCTGCCCTGAGCGAGTCAAGTGTCTCCTCTGTGCCTCAGCCTCCCCGCTCTGTACGTAGGGGGAGTTAGACTAGACAACCATGTGGCCCCTCCAGCTCACGAAGGCTATGCTTGTGTGACCTGCCCGTGGGCATGGCTGGGCACCTGAGCTGTGATCCACCCTCAGTGTCAGTAACAATCAGAGTGACAAACATCTGTGTGGTGCTCACCGGGTGTGGAGCTGAGAGCTTTATACACACCGGCTCCTTTAGTCTCACGACAGCCCTGAGGGAGGTGTTGTCATTATCGTCTCCATCTTACTGAGGAGGACACGGGGGCACAGAGAGGTAGGGGACTTGCCCAGAGACACACAGCCTCTAAGAGGTGGCGTTGGGTACACACTCAGACAGTCCAACTCCGGAATCTGTGCTCTTTCTGGGCGTCCTGAGCCCCGAGAGCCGCGGGGTTCCTGGTTGGAAAACAGGAGCTGCCCCCGTCCCCACCTGTCCTTCCAGCCTCCCCCAGCCATTACTGGGCTTGGGAGGGGCCGTGTGCAGGTGGAGGGGAGGGACGGTCCCACCTGGTCCTCACTGAGCCTGGTGTGGCTTTGCGCGGCTTCCAGCCCCCCTGTGAGCATCTCTCTCACATCGAACCTGCCAGGGAGGAAGCCCCTCGCGTTCCCTGGCCCTGGGGGACCCCCTCAGCCCTCAGGTCGGCCTCAGCCTCCCAGTACGAGCGAGATGTGCTGTAAGACACAGGGACAGACTTGGTGGGATGAGGCCTTGGCTGCAGCTTTCCTGGGACATTTCCAGGAAAGGTGTTGGTGACACACAGCCCCCTCCATGTCCCCAAATCCTGTTCAGTGTGGAGGGACATTCTCACCCCATCATTCCCATCCTCCTCTCCTTTTCCAGAACTCCCAGGGCCCCCCACCAACCTGGGCATTTCTAACATCGGTCCCCGCTCCGTGACCTTGCAGTTCAGGCCCGGCTACGACGGGAAGACCTCCATCTCCCGCTGGCTGGTGGAGGCCCAGGTAAAGCCTGCTGCAGGGTGGCCTGGGGCCTGGGCACCCCATGCTCTTGGGTGCAAAATCAGACGTGTATTTCAGTCTGTGTGAATTTTTACATGTAACTGTCGATGGCCAAGTGTACCCCACTACCCAAGCTTTCCAATGTCGTCTCCACGCCCACCTCACCTTTGCATGTGAAACACACACGTGCCAATCCCTGCCTGGTCCCAGGGGGTGACTAGCCGGCCTGGGAAAATACCCAGTTGCTGCTAGCAGCCTATCACCCCATGGTTCTCAGCCTCAGCTGTACCCTAGAATCATCAGGGAACGTTCAGAAGTTCCAACACCTGCATCCCACCCGCAGAAACTGATCCTGATTTGCTGGTTTAAGGGGCAGTCTGGGTTTTAGAAGCACCCCAGGGCGTTTAGCAGAATCAACTGGGAGCTTGTGAAAAGCGCAGATTCCGGGCACCACGCCCAGGGCAGGGCCTAGGAATGTGGTTATGACAAGCACTCCATGAGGTTCTAACGCAGGAGGTCTCAAGAGTCACATCGCAGGCATGTTTAAGGTCCTGGAAGGATGGTGGCCCCATTTGGTGCCCTCCAGGGGATCCCTGGGATTTGAACCAGGACCTTCCCTGGGCAGGGCTTGTACCTCCTCGGGGCCAGGGCTCAGAGCACCCCCATCTTGGCTTTGGAGGCTGGACAGGCCTAAAGGTCCCTGCCTTCCCCAGGTGGGCGTGGTCGGGGAGGGAGAGGAGTGGCTGCTGATTCACCAGCTCGCCAACGAGCCTGATGCCCGCTCCTTGGAGGTGCCCGACCTCAACCCCTTCACCTACTACAGGTAATGCGGCGGAGCAGGGGAGGGGGTGCTGGCCCAGGGCCGGGGAGGGCTGCCCGCACTGGGACAGGGTTTGGCTCTGGGGTCCGGCCCTTACCATCTTCTCATCCTTGCCCCCGCCCTCCATCCCAGCTTCCGCATGCGCCAGGTGAACATCGTAGGCACCAGTCCACCCAGCCAGCCTTCCAGAAAGATCCAGACCCTGCAGGCGCCTCCTGACATGGCCCCAGCCAATGTGTCTCTGCGCACAGCCAGTGAGACCAGCCTGTGGCTACGCTGGATGGTGAGGCTTCCCCGAGGGCACCAGGGTAGGATGTCCCCTTGACCCTCACTGCCGAGGGCTCTCGTGGGAATACCCACAGTTCCTTTCTCTTTTCTCTACTTTTTTTTTTAACTTCTTTACTTAGCTCATAAGGTGCCCGATAATCAGTCTTAGCCAAATGAACAAATGCCCCACATGAGAGGAAACAGCTAGAATATACTGTTCATGGAGCATTGCCGAGTGCCGAGCATTTTAAATTTTTTATCCTATTTGATCCTCCCAGTAATCGAACCATACGTTATTATCCCAGTTTACGGCTAGGAAAACTGAGGCTCAGAGGGCTTAGGAACTTGCTCGTGGCCACACAGCTCCCAAGCAGTGGGTCTGGGACTCAGGTGCCAGGTGTCCCCCCATACTAGGTCAGAGGGTGTGCCACGGACCAGGGTGGTACACAGAAGGTCATTACCCCTGATGACCCTGCACGAGGTCATAGTCCTAATATGCTGAGGCTTCCTTCCTGCCAGGCAAGGCTCTGAGCGCTCTGTTCAAAGTGGTCATTGAATCCTCTAAGCAAGCTTGCGACAGCAGCGTGATCCTGGTCCCCATTGTGCAGATAACTTGCCCAAGGCCCCCACATCCTCCCACACCATTTAATTAACAGGGCTGAGATCACAACCCAGGGAGTCTGTACCCCTAAATCCACAGCCCTAACCCCTGAGCACACTGCCGTCTCACCCTCTGGGGAGCAGGAGAGACCACTCCTCCCCCAGGCCTTCCCCTGGGACTGCGTGTCTGAGCACAGGTCCCACAAAGCAGCAGTCCCAGGAGGTGCTTGGAGCAAACAGGAATTCTAGCACCCCGTGGGGAACAGCACTGCATGCCAGGGCTCCTTAGAGAAGGAAGATCCCTTTCTGGTTGTGCAAAACACAACTTGCAAAAGCCACTGCGCCGGGGCAGATTCACTGTGAAGCCATGCGCCTTTCACGTGCGCTGTATTAGCGATCAGTCCTGCCTCCCCTCCCAGAGTGGTGCAGGGTCCGTCACCTTTCCTTAGCAGGCGAGGACGCAGCACAGGCCCATCTCCACTCCAGGCCCATCCATCCATCGCTGTCTTAATGGGCTTCGGTCGGCTTCACTGTCTGCAGGAGGGGCGGGCGGGCCAGCAGCGGGGGTGCATGGTGAGAAGGCAGGCAGGGGCCGAAGGGGAGGGCTGGGACGCAGAGGTCAGCGTGTGGTGAGCCCGCAGAGCCCCTGGGGGGCAGGACGGGGGACGTGGGGGCTGAAGATGCCCCACTGCAGCCTGTCCCCTTCAGAGGAGGAGCAGAAGGCCCAGCCCTGGGCTCACATCTGCTTCCAGCCACGGGCTCCCCCTACGTGCGCACCCCTCCACTGCTCCCCTGCCCTGCCCACGTTCATCCCAACAACCTTGAACCAGTGAGCACAGCCCCCAGCCTAGTCCTAAGGCCCAGGAAAGAAGTCTGCCTTTTTGATGAGACTCAAATGAGGAGGAGGCTGAAAATGCAGCAGGAGAGACTGAGGTTTGCTGCACAGAAGGACTTCCCACCTGCTCCCCCAGGGGCAGGCAGGAGCCGAGACCAGGTGTTGTGGGCAGTTCAGTCCAGTGTGCTGGCAGCCTGAGAGACGCAGCTGAGCAGTGGAGGCAGCCAGGGCCGAGGGTGGCTGTGCTCATCAGTGTGCTGGACAGACAGCCTGTCTGTCTCCGTGAAAGGCCTGACTCCCCTGGCCGGGTAATGAGTTTGTCACACTCATGGCAGAGAATGGGCGCTGCTTCTCCATCCTTCCCAGGGAGACAGGGGCCGTCAGAGACACAGTTACACAACCTAAGCTACACTTGGCAATGGCACCTCACGTGACACTGGCAGGTTGACAGTGGGCTGGGTAACCCTTTGGGCTCCCTGGAGGAGGAGACCTGACCATGCCAGGGAAGTCGTTCCCTACATGTGGGGTGGGGTCCTGGCCTCACAGCGGCTCTGCCACCCCTGCCTTGCTGCAGCCCCTCCCGGAGATGGAGTACAACGGGAACCCCGAGTCGGTGGGCTACAAGATCAAGTACAGCCGGTCAGACGGCCACGGCAGGACACTGAGCCACGTGGTCCAGGACCGCGTGGAGCGGGAATACACCATCGAGGACCTGGAGGAGTGGACGGAGTACCGCGTCCAGGTCCAGGCCTTCAACGCCATCGGCAGCGGGCCCTGGAGCCAGACGGTGGTGGGCAGGACCCGGGAGTCAGGTACCACCAACCACCCTGCTGACCACACTCCCTGTCTCTCTGCCTTCGGAGCCACCCAAGGGCAGCCGGGCTGAAGCTGTTGTTCAAACACAGCCTCAGTTGGTTTCCTCTGTGCTCATCACGGCCAAGCAACCCACCAGGACTGCCCTACTGTTCCCCAAGGCGGGTCTCGCCCATCCAAACTGCCCACTTCCCTGACCTTGGGACCCAATGGTGCCTGAAAGAGCTGAGATGGAGGGTTGGGGAAAGGGTTTGCCCTCAGAGGGTTCCAGAAACACAACCAACAGCTCCTGGGGGCCTGGCCAGGGGTCACCGCAGAACGTGGGCCCAGCGGATAGGCAACCCTCATTCATGCACATGTGGGTCACCCTCTGCAGCTCTTTCCTAGCACTTTATAAATGACAGGCGGCTTTCTTGGGCCGCGGCTCCCACTGCTGTGCTGGCAGGAAACGCAAGTTCTTCTAAGGTTAGCCCAAGGAGGGTTGGGGGAGGCACATCTGACACCAGAAACAGCGTCTGCAACATTCCAAACCCAAAGACATGGTAACGGGATCACGTGCTGTTTGGGGACCATCTGTGCCACGTGTTCCTCCGTGGATGTCCATCAGGCCCCGCCCCCGGCCGCCCTCCCATCCTCTCTCCCTGCCACTGCAGACTCAGTGTTGGCTCCTGAGTTCCTTCTCTGCCCTCCATCTCCCTCCAGTCCCCTCCTCTGGCCCCAGCAACGTGTCTGCACTGGCCACCACCTCCAGCAGCATGCTGGTGCGCTGGAGCGAGGTCCCCGAGGCCGACCGCAACGGGCTCGTGCTGGGCTATAAGGTGAGTCCTGCAGTCCCAGGAGGGGAGTCCCCCCTGGCTTCCCCATCCTCTCCACCCAAGGTGCTTGTCCTCATCACTCTCTGGGCCTCCTGGAGTGGGCACCGGGGTCTGCCCGGCTTCCTGATCACCTGTCACCTCGGCACCCAGGGCGTCCTCCTTGGTGGGGAGGAGTCCAGCGAGGGCTCAGGGTTCTTGGTGCGGCTCCACCTCTCCCAGAGGGCCACACCTGTGCTTCCAGCCTCACTGGCAGCTCTGACGGACCCAGTTTCAGTTTCCATTACCTTCTAGAATCTGTCTTAATGCTGTGCCTGGCTGCATGGTGTAGCCCTGGCCTGGAAGTTGGCAGACGTGCTCCGCCACTTCTAGCTGTGCCTTGCACGATCACACCTCTTGTCTGGGCCTGTCTTCCCACCTGGATGCTCCTCTAAGGAGCCTTCCAGCACTGTGGCTGATGGAACTTTGTGTCCCCAGCCTTTCAGGAACACTCGCTTTACCGTTACCCCTCCCCTTCCGGGCCAAGCCACCCCAAGGAGCCCAAGTCTGCCCACCCCGCTCCTGGGGCTGAGACTCAGCAGAGGTGCTGGCGGGCGAGCCCCAGGCCCGAGGCCTCACGCTGTGCTGGGCCCCGGCAGGTGATGTATAAGGAGAAGGACTCGGACGCCCAGCCCCGGTTCTGGCTGGTGGAAGGCAACTCGTCTCGCAGTGCCCAGCTCACGGGCTTGGGCAAATACGTGCTGTACGAGGTGCAGGTGCTGGCCTTCACGCGCGTCGGGGACGGCAGCCCCAGCCACCCTCCCATCCTGGAGCGGACGCTGGACGATGGTGAGTGCACATCCCAGCGAGCTCGTGGAAGGCTGCAGGGGACCGTCCTTCCTCCTGACCTCCCGGCCTCACCCCTCTGGGGTCGCCCTCTGCCCCACAGGGAACCATGGCCTCAGGCCCCTGCTGTGGGGATGGTTCACCAGGGGGATGCTAATTACAGCCAGTGTGTCCCTGCAGATAACCCAAGGGCAGTTTGACATCTGATTCGGTCTCTCGCTCTCTCTCCAGGGCGAGTGTAGGGAACAGGGACTCTGCCAGTGTTAATTTCTCTTTCGCCTGGGGCAGTTTCACTTTGAGTAAAGGTCTGTGGAAGAGAAAGTCTTGATTTTTCCTGAGCAGGAGCCTCCTGGTCCTGTTTGCAAAAGAGTGAGCCCAGCCGGGCTCCGGGCATTCGTCCCTGCAGCAGAAGTTCCCGTCAGAAGCTGACCGATGTGTCCTCTCCCCCTCCCTCCCCCCCACGAGGTGCTGCCCACCCCAGACACTTGCAGGGTCCAAGCAAGAGTGCAGAAGGAAGCCTAGTACCATATGTCTACAGAGTCCAAAGTTATACATCAAGCTAATGAACTGTTAAGTTAAATATGTTCTGTCCTCCTGCCTTGACAAATACACCCTTATAATGACTGAAAAGGCAAAGCTCAAGTTTGGAAATCTCAGACATCTTGGCACTCTGTGCTGGAATGAGGTGACACGGGAAGAGTCCCCCCAACTCTCCCCACACCCCCTACCCCATGCTCTTCCACCCTTACCTTTGGCCCACACCATTCAGTCTTCCTCCGTGCCCCCCAAAACAGCCACCCCTTGGCCACGGCTGGGCCCAGGGATGCACAGTCTGCCCTCAGGAGTAGACCCCGGAAGCAAGCGTGGGGGCTGTCTGGGCAGGGAATTCAGGAGCCTGGGATCCCAGGCGAGGTCTAGAGAGAGGATTGGTGCAGGCTCGGGGGGGGGGGCAATTCCCTTTTCCCCATGGGTGGCAGGAAGTCAGAGCAGGACCTTCTACAGCACAGACCCAGGACAGGGCCGTGGCCTGGGTCTAAGGGCAGCCCGGTTCCCAGGCACGTGCACAGACTCTGAGCCACAGGAAGCCGGGGCCGTGGCTCCCTGCCAATAACACCTACTCTGAGGCTAGAAACCTCATTCTACCTTCTGGCTCCCGCCAAACGACACTTATTTTAGAGTAGAAACTTCACTGATTTCATTTTCACAACACCGGCTCCAAAGGCGGGGAGTGCAGTCACACAGCAGCGCTCCACGCGCACTCGCTGGGCTGAGCGGCGGGTCCCCTGCGCCCCGCCCTGGAGCCGGGCTCAGAGGGCAGGGCCTGCGGCAGCCTCATGGTCGGCCTCTTCTCCTTTGCCGCCTCTAGTCCCGGGACCGCCCGTGGGCATCCTGTTCCCGGAGGTGAGGACCACGTCCGTGCGGCTGATCTGGCAGCCCCCCGCGGCTCCCAACGGCATCATCCTCGGTAAGCTTTCGCCCTTCCCGGGGCCCTGGCTGTGGGGAGAAGGAGGAGCATAAGATGTCCACACCCCTCAGGGTGGGATCTGAGTGTCATGTCTCTTGCTGGAAGTTTCAGTCTGTAAGATTACCTGCTGGAGGTCAAGGTCAGGGTTCGGGTCCCTTCAGGACCACCGGTTGGCTTTATGCCCCCAAATGTCGCCAGGCCCCAGCTGACTGGCCACCCGGTAGACCTCAGCTGCCATTTCTTGGTGTGGCCAAGCGAGGACGCGCTGGCCAGCTCTGCACAGCCACGCCACTACGGGGAAGCAGGGCCCAAGGCACAGAGCAGAAGCTCATTTCACATTCGAGGTTCCCCTCCCGCCCTGCTCCCCGCACCACCCCCCACCCACGCACACACCGGCAGGGCTGAAGTCGGCAGCTGCGTGAACTTGAGCAAGTCTGCTGCCCTCTGTGGCCTCAGCCCCCTCCCTTGGAAAAGGCGGCTTCCTGGACTGCCTGTGCCTGTCCCAGGGCCCCAGTCCTGACCCCATGCAACGCCTGCCCCAAACGGATGCCAGCCACACCCCGAAGATGGAGGGTGGGGTGGGCGGCAAGTGCCTTAGATCAGAACAACCTGGGCAAGAGTTCCAGCTCGGTCGCTTACCAGCAGGTAGTCTGGCCTCTCTGAGCCTCAGTTTCCTCACTGAGGGCTGTTAGGGGGTCACAGACACTGTGCCCCCAACAGTCTACACTCCCCAGGTGGCAGCTCAGGACTGGAGAGTGACCAAGAGGCCTTCAGACAGACCACAGCCAGGGTGGCCCACGTGCAGACACTGCCGTGGCCAAGGGAAGAGTGACCCTTTCTCGGGGTTCTGGGGGTGGCTGCCTTGCTCGCCAGCACGGCCGTGTCCTTCCTTCCCACAGCTTACCAGATCACACACCGGCTCAACACCACCACGGCCAACACCGCCACGGTGGAAGTGCTGGCACCCAGCGCCCGCCAGTACACGGCCACCGGCCTCAAGCCAGAGTCTGTCTACCTGTTCCGCATCACGGCCCAGACCCGGAAGGGCTGGGGAGAGGCCGCCGAGGCCTTGGTGGTGACCACGGAGAAGAGAGGTGACTGCCCACGGGGGGCTGGGGAGCCCTGGGGCAGCCACGGGCACACCCCCAGCTAACCCAGGTGCTTGGAGCGTCTCCTAGGGGATGGCTGGGGGCCAGACAGGTGTGGTCTAGAATGGAAACCGGGCTCCCATCTTTGAAGTCAAGGTCAGCGAGAGCCCTAGCAGACTTCCAAAGCTGAGCTGGGAGTGCCCCTCCCCAGGAGCCTGCTCTGCTCTGGTTTCCAGAGGGAAATTGGTGACCTGGTGAACAGCTTCCCCTCCCTTGTCACACCCCAGTCTTACCAGGCCAGCTGGAGGATCAGGCTGCCCTGAGCCAGCACCTTGCCCAAGGCTGGGCTCCCCAGCAGGGGGCCTGAGAGCCCGATTGGTGTGAAAGTGATGTATTAGAAACATTCTCAGGAAAAACCAGCAGGACGGTTGTTCTCAACTGGGGGCTACTTTCGGTTGTCAAGCTTGGGGGCTGCTGCCGGCATTGGGTGGGTAGAGGCCAGGGATGCTGCTAAGCGTCCTACAGTGCCCAGGACAGCCCCGCACAAAGGCTCATCCATGCCAAATGCCAGCAGTGCTGAGCTGGAGAAGCCCTGCAGGAGGGGACAGGGAAGTGGGGTTGGGGAGAGAAGGAAGCCACGCGAGAGTGAGATGGAAAGCAGAGTGCCACGGTGGGAACCGTGGGCTCCGTCCTGCTCCATCTGGGTCAGTGCAGGTCCCATCCCAGCCTTGTTGCGCAGGAGCAAAGGAGCTGGGCGGGGCATTGGACCTTCTCACTGCCAGCCCTTGGTTAGGGGCTGCCCCAAGGAGACGTAAATTCATAGGCAGTGGGGCTCTGGGAGCGTGAGGGTGGGTCTCTGACCAGGAGACCCAGGTGCGGGCCGTGCACAGGTGTGAGAATCTGCAAGGCCCCTGTGCGTGGAAATGAGTGGGGAGGGGCGCCAGGCCAGAGCCCAGAGCACCCCCTTCCCTCCCTTGAGAAAGTCCAGCCCTCTCGGCCACCACCTGGCCCAGACTCACCTGCTCCTCCCCTTCCACCGCCCCCCAGACCGCCCGCAGCCCCCCAGCAAGCCGGTGGTGCAGCAGGAGGACGTGAGAGCCCGCAGCGTGCTGCTGTCCTGGGAGCCGGGGAGCGACGGGCTCTCCCCTGTGCGCTACTACACCGTCCAGACCCGCGAGCTGCCCAGCGGCCGGTGGGCGCTGCACTCCGCCTCCGTGAGCCACAACGCCTCCACCTTCACTGTGGACAGGTGAGGCCTGGGGCCCCGCCAGCATCTCCACTCTGCCCCTCCCAGCCGGGACGAGCACCAGCAGTGGTCTCGTGGTGGAGAGCGGGGCAGTGGGCCCTCTGAGAAACCCCCGGCCTGCCCACCACCTCTCTTCTCAGCCTGCGGCACTCGGCAGGCCTCCCGTCCACTGTCGCCCTCCAGAGCCAGCTCCCTCCTAAGCCCCGCTCCCTTTCCCCCCAGAACCCCGGTAGGGAAGGTCGCCTCTTAGTCGTCTGTTTCTGGAGCCCAGAAGTCCCCTCCAGTGAAGTGCCTGTCATCCTTCATTAGCGATTCTTCCAGCCAGGCGGCATCTTCCTCTCCAGCGTTAATAGGGCAGGGGGGCTGCATTCCGAAATTCTGGCTTTAGTTTCATTCCCAGTGGGTTGTGGTTTTTGTATGCTAGCGATGTGACCGGGAGTTTTGAGCAATACTTTCCTCCCCACCTGCCCCACCCCAATAAATCCAAAAGAAAGACGTTTGCTTGGAGAGGAAGTGCTGGTTAACTCTTGAGAGCCTCCACCCTTCCCAAACTTGTTAAGTTTAGGAGAGAGATGGCAGTTTGGGGGCGGAGGGGGAGGGTTGTGCAGAGAGGGAGGTGTTGATGCTTTCGTGGCTGCGTCGTCCTCTGAGGTAGGAAACACGTAGACATTTCTTCTTGGAGACTGATGGCTTACAATTGGGGCTCAAGGCACCCCAAGCTGGCATGGTCTGGGGGGCCTGGCCTGGGTGCTCAGGGGGTCCCAGCCTGGTCCTGGTTTGTCCCCTGTGTAGCAGAGCTCCTTCCTCAGCCTCGATGTTCCCTCCTGTGTAGTGGGTCAGCACGCGCGGCCCCTTTCCCAGGCGGGGAGAGCTCAGTGAGACTCCGTGGTGGAGGCGTGGGCAGGTCTTCAGGGAGCCCCTTGTTCATGGGACCCGATTCCTCCGCAGGCTCAAGCCCTTCACGTCCTACAAGTTCCGAGTAAAGGCAACAAATGACATTGGGGACAGCGAGTTCAGCGAGGAGTCGGAGTCGCTGACCACCCTGCAGGCCGGTCAGTGCCCCCTTCCCCATGGGTGGCTTTCTCTTGGCCCGCTGGCTACTTTTCAGGCACTGGGCATTCTCCTCTGGGGGAGGGGCCTCTAAAGATGGGGAACACCAGGCCCCTTCAGTCCCCAGGGCAGATTCTCAAGGAGGTTTGGGCCAGAGGGGCCTTTGCCGGGGGCTCAGGGTCCCAGACCCTGCCTGGCGTTCTAGCGCATTCTTTCTCTGATGCCCCGGAAAGCTACCAGTGAATGGGGCCTATGGCTCTGCAGGGCAGAGCAGAGGGGCCTCTGGGACCCCTGGGTTCATAATACCTCTCTCCCTCCACACTGGCCCGCTGTTCTGCAGAAGTTGGGACGGTGGGCACAGAGGGTGGCTTAACCTGGACCTGCCCCGCAGTCTGGGGTCAGCAGACTCTGTCCCCATGGGCTCCTGGGGACCTGAAGCTGCGGCCCCCAAGCCCACATATCTGCCTCTCTCTGCAGCCCCGGACGAAGCCCCCACCATCCTGTCGGTGACCCCCCACACCACCACCTCCGTGCTGATCCGATGGCAGGTACGGCCTGGCCGGCAGAGGTTGCACAAGGACTCAGCTAAGCTCTGCACTGGGACGGGAAAGCTACAGTCCCCACCAGGGCTTCCTGGGGTCCCCAGGTTCTTCGCCCTCCAGGGCACCTGGGAAGGCATGGAAAGCCAGGGGTGTGCGTGTCACAGAACATTCCTATACACACACGTGAACATTCACATACACCTCATGCCGCTCTCCAGATACTCACGTCAGGGAGGTGTTACCATCCCCTTCTGCAGGTGAGGACCAAGCCTCAGAGAGGGAACGTGAACGGCCCATGCCACAGCTAGCAAGCGGTGGGGCCGGGCTTATTAGACTTAGGTCTGCTGAATCCTTGGGCAAAATGGTGCCCAAGAATCTCCGTGAAACCCAGACCCAGTGGTCAGTGAAGGGATTCTTAAAAGAGACGTGTGTCCGTCACTGTGAGCAGGAACCCACTGTCAGGGGAGAGAGGAAACACCCCCTTCCTCCACGCCTGTCCCAGCCGCGTGCTCCTAGGGGCCTGGGGAAGGCCGTGGACAAACTCAGAGCGCGGGCTGCCTGTGTGTCCTGCCCTTCGGGACCCTCCCGTGCCCTGGCTCAGCAGGTCACCCGCAGTGGCCCCCAAGTGGTGAACTCCTGCCTATGTCTCAGATCCGAGGGACAGGCCCTTTCCCCTGCAGCCCCCAGAGGGAGAGCCCTCGAACACAGAACCAGGAGGGCGCACAGCCTCGCCTTGGGTGAAGATGACCTGGTGTAGCTGTGACCAGGATGAGGCTGAGCAGCTTGGGCAACGTGGCAGAGGGGGTGGGGAGGTGCCCACAGCAGCCAGGGAAGTAATTAAGGAGCTAATAAAAGGCTCAACCATTTCAGTAGGTTTTTAAAAAGAGGTATCGTAAAAGTAGTTCCCGCCTTCTACCGAAGGCTTTCTCCAGCTAAGTTGGGAGTGGAAGCAAAAGAGAAAGTGAGGGGCGCACTCGCCCCTGCGTGTGCTGAAGAGTGGGGAGGAAACGCCGGCCAGGGGGCCCAGCGGGGACCACCAGGCCGAGGAGGCTGGTGATCAGGGGCGGGAGCTCCGGACAAGGAATGGCTCCATGAAACGCCATGTGTCCAGCACTGTGCCCAGGCCCCAACAATACTGTGTGATCTTGGGCAAGTTCCTTGACATCTCTGAGCCTCAGTCTCTTGCTCTGTTGGAGGGCAACTGCATGATTCCTGCCCTCCCCTGCCTCACGGGGAACGCTGCAGTAACGAATGACCTCACTGGAAATGCTTTGCAAATTAAAAATGCTCCATGTTATCTTGATTTCTTCTCCTGGTTGAGACACAGTTCCTGCTCTGTGGCGGCAGGAGTCATGATGGGGAGGATGGTGGGGCGGGTGAGCCGTGCTCCAGGTCCCCTCCCCATTCCCTCCTCCCTTCCCTGCAGCCGCCAGCCGAGGACAAGATCAATGGCATCCTCCTGGGCTTCCGGATCCGGTACCGGGAGCTGCTCTACGAAGGACTGAGGGGCTTCACACTCCGAGGCATCAACAACCCTGGGGCCACCTGGGCTGAGCTTACCTGTGAGTGACACCTGAGGGAGTCAGGGGAGGGGCACACTCACCGTCCTGCTCTGAAGCTCTCAGCTTCCTGGGATCTCTCTAACCGGGAACCCTGCCTCCCTCCCCCGTGAGCGCCTCTGCCCCCGTCCCATTCGTGCACTTACCGAGTATTTACTGAGCACCTTCTGTGTGCCCCAAGACACTGTGGGGACACCAATGACCGAGACAGAAAGGGTCCCTGCCCTCTTGGAGCTTGCAGGCTCAAGGAAGAGCCAGGCGTTCCAGAAGTAACCCTGAGTAGACGTCTAAGGCCCGTTGGCCGACAGTGGGGGAGTATTCCAAGAGAGCCTAAAGCCAGGGTCAGAAGAGGCTTCCCTGGCATTGGCTTGGGCGCTAGAGCTGAAAGATGGTGTCAAGTTAACCAGGTGGGAGGGACAGGAACAGCCCAGCATGTGGGAAGGAGCTCGCTGCTTTCGAGAGACTAAAAGCCTCGCCTGGTCACCTCTCTCCCGGAGCAGCAGTCCCGGCCCCACCTTGTTCCTCAGGGGAGTCACTGCCCTGCTTGGGGTCCTGGGAGTCCAGCCTGCCTCTGTAGCAGGAAGGAGAGAGCAAGGAGCCAGGTGGCAATCCCAGGAAGAGAGGATGCCCAGGAGAGCCATAGCATGGGAATGACGTGGCTGGACCCTTGCATGAGGAGGGTCACTTTGGTGGCCTGAGGATGATGGCTTGGCCAGGCGGGGAGGGGACCAGATTCAGGCAGGCCAGCTGGAGGCTGTTGCAAAACCAAGGCGGCAGGGTCGGGATGGAGTTGGGAGATGGTGTGTCATGGGCGTGGACTCCACCCGGCTCCACCGCTGACTCACGGAGGGCGGGAGCTGGGGGGAGAGGGCGGCGTGCAGGGGAGTGGGGCCCCCAGGCAGTGGGGGGGGGACACTCACCGGAGACCAGTGTGTGAGGCAGCAGTCTGGGAGCCTCTCCACTGTGATGTTTCCTCTTGTAGTTCTCTCGAACCTTGTGCCCTGTCTGCTAGCAACTTAGCAGACGACAGAATGATTGAGTGGATAGCAAAGGAATATTAATTGAAAAACTCGGAAGTAGCTGATCCAACAGCTTGCGTTTTTGGCGGTGGTTTTTGTTTTTCCTTTTTTGCCGACGTGCCATGGCTGTGATTTTATATTGCCTGTGTGTAATGCAGTCGTATTTCCTGGTAGTAAAATGCTTTCTGGTTCATATGAAGAAATTAACGACGCCAGTATTTCATGGTGGTTTCTAGGAGCTCTGTCTTGAAGCAAGGGAGTGAGTTGGGGCTTGAGGGTCCCCCAGAGCTGTCCCCAGGGATGCCAGGCTCCCAGGGGCTTGGGATACCCTATGACCTTGGGCCGTGCACAGTGGTGTGGAGACAGCACTGTCCTGGGAGCCGCCTCCTCCCCCCACTCCCATCCTGGCCCCTAGCTCAGCCTCAGGAGCCTGGAAACTCTCTATGCCTGTTCGCTTCGCCAGCCCCTCCTCTCTCCCATCTGCCCCCCAGCCCGGGTCTCTTCGCCGGGTGGGGGATGCGCGTGCACTAACCTCCTCCGTCTGCTGTCTCCCTCCGGCCCCCGCCCCCGCCCGTAGCCATGTACTCCGTGCGGAACCTGAGCCGGCCCAGCCTCACGCAGTACGAGCTGGACAGTAAGTCTTGCATGGCGGCTCCCGCCGCGGGCCCAGGCCTCGCACGGGGACGGGGAATGGGGCCTTAAGGACGCCTGACCACAGGCTGAGAGGTGTGCCCACCCCAGGGTGCTTAAAGAATGGGACCACCCTAACACACGTGATCTCTCCAAATACACAAAAACGTAGGCTGTTACCAGGGAAAGGCCCCTCGCCCCCGGCTCGCCCTCTGTGGAATTCGAGATGGAAAAGGAAAGTCTACACAGCCTGGTGCTTCAATGGGGAGGGGATGGGGAGGGGGACGATGACAGCAGGGCCACAGCAGGAGCTGTGGGACGTGGCTGGGCAGGTGGGCAGGCATCCACGTCACATCTAGGGCACTTCTTGGGTCTTGCAGCCTGGGGCCGGCTCCCGGAGGGAGCAGACAGCTGTTTTGTCCACCAGCCCCCGTCTTCCCTCTGTGGCCTGGGCCAAGTTCCTGCAGGTTGCAGGCTCCTGCCTGGACCTTTTCCTAAAGCCCCAGCCACGGTTCTTCCTAAGCGCAGGGCCTTGGGCCAGAGGGCCTCGTGCTCAGGAGAAAACAGCACGAGTGTGAGTCTAAATTGTCCTCATCCTTCCTTCCTCCGCCAGTGGCCCACACGAGCTGCATGGCTGGTTAGCAAGGCTGGCTCCCCACCCCCACACACACACAGCCCTGTCACAGGGGACAGCCCTGCCCTGGGGGAGGGGCATGGGGGGAGCCCAGAGGAAAGAGTGGAGGGGGCGGAGGGACCTTTCAGCACCCCCAGCAGGGACCGCGGCTCCACCAGGTGACTGAGCCCAGTTCCCTGCAGCTGCGCTCCTGTCCCAGCTTCCGCCAAGCATCCCACCCAGCACCCCAAACTTGGCAAAAACGGGGGGTTTCTCGGCCCAGAATTCATATCCAATAAGCACCTCCCCCCAGGCCAAGCCTCCCTGTGTAAAGGGCTGGTGGGCAGGGCCTGGGTCCCCGGAGCTGGGGATGTGGGCGTTTGTCCTGGGGAGGAAAGAGGACAGGTGGGGAGGGCGTGACCCTATGGCCCGGCGCACCCAGGACAGCTTTGGTTTGCCCCGGTCGTCCCTGTGTGAACATTCACAGCCTCAAGAGTGTCCGGCTGAGCAATGAAATGTACGGCAGCGTCATCCTTGTCCAGGGTGGCGCGAGGGAGACAGAGCGTCCCGGAGCCCCGCCTCTTACCTGTTTCTTCCTGAAGCCTCACACAGGGGACTAGAGCTGCAGGGCGCCTCCTCCCTCCCCTACAGCCTCTGCCCACCGCGGGGGGCTCCTTCCCGGCAGGGCAGTGACCTCAGTGTGTGCCCCTTCCCCGCTGTCACCCACAGACCTGAACAAGCACAGGCGGTACGAGATACGGATGAGCGTCTACAACGCCGTGGGCGAGGGCCCTTCCAGCCCCCCACAAGAGGTCTTCGTCGGGGAGGCAGGTGAGTGCCGCCTGCCCTGTCGGCCCCAGCATATCTTCCCCACCCCGACCCAGACCAGCCAGAGGAGCTGCGGACCTGGGGGCCCGAACCCACCCTGCCCGCCTCCCCTCCCCCCGTCAACTCCCTCACACACTCACTCCCCGCCCTGTACACCCTCCAGTGCCCACGGCAGCACCCCGCAACGTAGCCGTCCACGGCGCCACAGCCACGCAGCTGGATGTGACGTGGGAGCCACCCCCACTGGACAGCCAGAATGGAGACATCCAGGGGTACAAGGTAGGGGTGCTCCGGCAGAGAGAAGGGGTGCGTGGGGCAGGGGGCCAGCTGGGGATTGGGGAGCCACCTATGGGTGGAAGGTGGGCGAGGTCCCCAGGCCCTCCCTCCTCCCAGCCAGGTGTGCACCCCTTTAGGCTCTGATGCACACCTGCCACCTTGGCTGCTTGCACCCAATTTGCAGAAATATTACACAACTGGGGCAAAACTACATCCACCCCCTGCAGCATCCTAAGGGCAGGCTGAGCTCAGGTGCAGGAGTCTCCAGCCACACCTGCTGAGGCCACGCAAAGAGCAGATAGCAGAGAATCTGCCGGCTCTCCCCCGACCAGGGGCGGAGAGGAAGCCTTGGCCACACAAGCGCTAGAGGAAGTGGTTTCGAAAAGGAATGTGTCTCCTTGTGGAGCAGCTGGAACACGTAGCCCTTGGCCGCATCTGCGGTTGCCTCCTGCACAGGTACTCATTCGGCTGGAATTCATGGTGGTCGAATGTCATTCCAGAGAACAGCCCCAGTGCCATGGCCCGGGTGGGGAGTGAGAGCCACAAGGGACCTCATGGTCTCCCTGGCCCAGCCCCTCATCCCGCAGGTAGAAACTGAGTCCTAGCTGAAGGGAAAGGCTTGCTGAGGTCACCCAGCTTGATCACACAGGTGGCCCTGATTTAAGACAGAATCCTGCATGGGAGTCGCTTTCCATCTGGGGTGGAGGAGGAAGGGCGTCTTGCCAAGGAAGCTCTAAAGACGCATGACACCCCTCACGTCTTTGCCCAGGAGCACCAGCTGGGAAGACTAAATATTGCGCCCCTAGCACATGCCTCCCATGGAAGGAAGGGGCCGGGTGGAGCCAGCAGCAGTTTGGCAGCCACCAGACTGTCAGGGTTCGGAAGTTGCGAGTTAACATACAGGCCCAGGAAATGCGCGGGTGTGAAACACCATACGTAACACGGCAGATGTCCCCGTGTTCCAGAAAACGTTCCCTCTACCTGAGCAGCGGCTGTGGACGTGAACTGAGAAAACAGGGAACTGCCTCCTCCCAGACACGCGCTACCCCACGGATTAACATCAACATCCACGAACACGGATGATGCAATAACACCATCAACCCGTGAGCGCAGCTAAGACCATCCTGCACCTGGGTCAGACCAACCGCCGCCTGTGCACGGGCACATTCACGCATGTGCCTAGAGCTGCGGTCTTTCTGTCATTCACGGACACGCCTTTAGTGAGCAGTTATTTTGTGCCCAGTGTTGTTCTTGGGCTGGGCGTAAAGCAGTGAGCAAAGAGTTGTCGTGAGCTTAAATCTTAGGGGGAAAAGACCAACAATGTAGGAAATAAATAACACTGCCAGATGGTGGTAACTGAAGCCAGTTAGGGGAGAGCTGGGGGCGGGGGGTGGAATTTTAAACAGGGTTGTCAGGAAGACTTCCACTTCCCAGTGCAGGGTCCTCAGCTGGGAGTGAGGGCAGGGGAGAGGGGAGGAAAGGGGAATACTGGGGCAGTGTAGCCCGTGGCCAGCCCGCTCGAGGCCATGCTCATGAACTCAAAGCATGACTTCCCTCCAGCCTTGCAGCGTGTGGAAGGATCTCACCGGGGCTGGGGTTGGCCAGTTGTATAAGCAGCCCCAAGAAAGGACAGGAGCCCAGCAAAGAACACACTCGACAGTGAAGAGATGACCTGCAAAATGGGAGAAAATATTTGCAAACCACACGTCTGATAAGGGGTTAATAGTGCAAATGTATGAGAAACTTATACAACTCAATGGAAGGAAAACAACCCAATTAAAACATGGTTCAAAGGACCTGAATCGACATTTCTCGAAAGAAGGCATACGCATGGCGAGCAGGTATACAAGGCGCTCGACGTTGCTAAACGTCAGGGAAATGCAAATCAAAACCGCAGTGAGATACCGCCTCGCACCTGTTAGGATGGCTATTATCGAAAAGTCAAGGGATACATGTTGGCGACCGTATGGAGAAAAAGGAACACTTGCACAGTGTTAGTGGGAGTGTAAACTGGTGCAGCTGTTATGGAAAACAGTATGGGGATTCCTCCGAAAATTCAAAACAGAACTACCATACAATCCAGCAATCCCAGTACTGGGTGTTTATCCGAAAGAACTGAAATCGGGATCTTGAGGGAATACCTGCACTCGCATGTTAATTGCGGCATTATTCACGATAGCCAAGATGTGGAAACAACGTCAACGTCTGTGGACAGATGAGTGCAGGAGAAGATGTGGAGTGTGTATACACGATGGACTGTCACCCAGCCTCGAAGGAACTTCTGCTGTTTGCAACAACATAGATGCACCTGAAGGACATTATGCTAATGAATAAGCCCGGCACAAAGTGACAAAGAACTGCACAATCTCACATATATGTGGAAGCTAAAATAATCCAACTCAGGCAAAGAGAAGAACGGGTTACAGAGGCTGGGGCAGGGGGATTGGGGAGATGCTGGTCAAAGGGTGCAAAGCCTCAGGCGAGATGCATAAGTTCTGGGATCCAACGTACAGCATGGCGGTGACAGTTAATGATATTACGTGCACTCGAAATTCGCGAAGAAAGTGGATCTTAAGTGTTCTCACCACAAAATAAAAAAGGTAACTATTCGAGGTGGTGGATATATTACTTATCTTGATTGCAGTCATCTTTTCACGATGTATACATAGATCAAAACATCACATTTATACCTTAAATACGTACAATTTTTATTTGTCGATGATAGCTCAGTAATGCTGGAAGAAAGAAAAGAAAGGGCAGGGGGTTGAGGAGAGTCGATGGAAGGTGGTGGTTACAGTACATTCCTCTGCCCGCCCCACCCACGTGCCTTCACCCAGCAGGTATTCACTGAGCACCAGCGATGTGCCAGGCGTGACCCTGGGTGCTCGCTCGCAAGGAAGCCGGACGGACCAAGACCCTGCCCTGCAGTGCGTGCGTTCCGGCAGACACCCGGATACCTATCTGTGTGCTCCACCTCGGCAGGGCACCCCTTGGGGACCGGGGTCTGGGCTGGGCTCCTTTGTGCCCTCTGCACAAGCATCAGTCTCTCTTCCTGTTAATCATCACCTAACAAAGGTCTGCTGAATTCAGTGCACACAAACGAGACGCACCTGCTGAGGGCACCAGGGTTACGTATAACGCCACCCTGGGTCCTAGACCCCAGCCCACTCCCCTGTTCTGGCCACTGCCCCCCTCTCTCCAGGGGATGTCTCCCACAGACAGGGCATGAAAGTGTTCCAGAATGCGTTTCCTCTTCTAATGCCTTTTCCCGACCTCCTCCTTGGTGGGTCCCTTTGCAATAGAATTCCTCAAAAGAATTCTCCGCACTCACACCTCCGATTCCTCTCCTCCCGGAGTGTCTCGAACCACTCCAGGTAGGTTCTCTGCCCCATGGCTCCACCAGAGCACTTCCTGCCAAGGCCACCAGCAACTCCGTGCCGCCTTCACGGCTCAAACCTCAGACCTCACTGACTGTGGGCTGTGCGGTGGTGTTTGACACGGCGGGTCCCACCCTCCTCTCAAAATGCTTCCTTCCCTCGGTTTCCCTTGCTGTGGGCCCCTCCTCACTCTCCTCCGCCGTGCCGACTCCTGCTCCCACGGCTGAACACCGGAGGCCTCCAGGAATCAATTTCTGACCCTCTTCTCTAGGAGAACCCATTAATCCTCTTGGTGCGCAGTGGCCAAATACCACCTGTGTGCCGATAATGCCCGGATTTTTAGCATCAGCCATGGACAAATTGAGTGAATGAATGGGTGATTTAATGAATGGCTACAGCTGGCACCCATATGAGAAGAATCTTTTTTTAAAAGGGGGAAAGGGGTTGGAGAAAGGGATTTCATGGTAACAAGATGTCCTAACCGCCACTCACAGGTGCGGGGGATCGGGGGGGGGTGGCGGGGCAGGGAACAATTTTATTAGCGCTTTCTCACTCCAGGGAAACTGAGAAATTGAAAAGCTGGCGGTGTGCACAAACCTCATTGGCCAGCAGGTGGTGCCAAATGACCTCCAATTCTCCGTGGGGTCTGGGACCGGCTTGCAACTTCTGGATGGGGCTCTGCCCTAGAACTAGTTTAAGAATCTTCCATGCCTGGATGACTAGCAGTGTCCCCACCCCCTCGCTAAACATGCAATAATTGAAAACGCTATTGAGCCTCTGCTGTGTTCCTGGCGTAAAACTTTCCATGGCCACGAGGTGCCTTAGGAAACTGGCCCCGCACCTGGGAGGAAATCTTTTCGCCTTTGGCCCTCGCGCTGAGCCTCGGAAGGGGGTGGCTCAGGAAAGTTGCCCGGCCATGGCACACCGCTAGTGAATGCCCTCTGAGCCTCGGCCTCCCTCTGCAGCCGCTGTGCAATTGCAGTGTGCGGGCGGAGGGCCGGGCGTGATTTGCAGCTGCCAATGGAGCCGGCTCCGGGTACGTCCCCCCCAGCTCCCAGGCGACGCTGCTGGCCTCACACCCCACTCGGTTGGGGTGGGCTCTGCACTGCATTTATCTCCCCAGCTCAGGTCCCTGCAGGACATATTTGGTTTATTCCTCCCGGATCTATTTTCCGAGTGCTTATGTTCCCGAGCTATGCTAGATCCGACAGGCCCTGCCACGAACCAAGGTGCCCGGGCTGTGCCCTCACATTGACAGTCTAGCGGAAACTAGGGTCTTGGCTATGGAAAGGAAGCTTCTGGAAGGGTTTCTAAAGCCACCCTTCAGGACTTCTATACTGTTTCCCAGGTGACTCCCGACAAGGAAGGTGTCTCTCAGCCCCTGGGTTGGTGGAGCCGGAGGGAAGCCCGAGGTCTCTGTCGCCCTCACTCCCACAGTCCTCTGTGCCCACAGATCTATTTCTGGGAAGCCCAGCGGCGGAACCTCACGGAGCGGGTGAAGACGCTCTTCCTGGCGGAGAGCAGTGTGAAGCTCAAGAACCTGACCGGGTACACCGCCTACATGGTCAGCGTGGCGGCCTTCAACGCCGCCGGGGACGGGCCTCGGAGCGTCCCCACCCGGGGCCAGACCCAGCAAGCAGGTGGGGCAGGGGCCCTGGGGAGCGGTAGGTCTGCCTGGTGGGGTCGGGGGCGGGAGGACACACCTGCCTTTCTGCCCTGAGATGTCCTCCAGAGTCGGGAAGCACGCGCTCAGGCCCTGAGCGAGCCCCCAGGCAGCCCACGTTGCGGACAGGCAGCCCGCCCACCGCCAGCCGGCCCGCCTGGGCCCCTGCCCTGCTCCCAGCTGCCTTTTTTCCATCCCCCTGGCGTCCTTCATTTCACAAATATTTATCGAGTGTCTTTTCTGAGGTCCCACTGTGTGGGGGCACAGCAGTGAGTGAGACCACCAAGCTCCCTGCCCTGGCAGGGGATGGATGACTGCAGATGGTGGCCAGGACGGGGGATCCACGGGCGGGGGCAGGGCGTGCACGGGTGCTTTGGGTGCGTTCGCCAACAAAGGCCTGCCTGAGGGGTGAGATCTGAGCCGGGAGAAGAGGCCAGCGTGGGGCGTTCGGGAGGAGGCGGGCGGGGAGGTAAGGCGGGGTTCTGGACGGAGGGGACAACAGATGCGAAGTCCCGGAGGCTGGAGAGGATTAGAGGACCAGAGAGAAAGCCAGGTGGCTTGCAAGAAAATGGGGCAGGCGCAGGTCACAGAGGGTCTGGGGGAGGGACTGGGATTAGTTCTAAGTGCGACGGGAGGCCACTGGAAGGTCTGAGCAGTGGGGCAGCAGGACCTGGTTTCTGTCCAAGAGACTCGCGCTGGCCGCTGTACACAGGCAGCCTGGTGGGGGCAGGAGTGGACGACGGTGAGAATCCTGCGCCCATGTGTGCGTAGCGAGCCCGGTAGCCAGTGTGCAGAGCTCCTTCTCAGGCAGTGTCACACGTGACCCTCCCAGAAGCCCTGGGGACGGGCAGGGTGGCCAGCACCCCCTTTTCACAATGAGCAAGGGGTCCCCCAGGAAGTCAAGCTTCTTGCCCAGGGTCACCCAGCTGCTCAGCAGGGCAGCAGAGGCTGGAACCCAGGATTTCTGAGAGAACCAAGAGTTGTGTCCTCATGGACTGGACGTCAGCGTTTTGTCCCGGCCCCCCTTGGACATCCTGTCCAACCTGACGCTTTCTATGCTATCAGTGACATTTGTCCTTAAAGAGCTGCAAAGGGCACCCTGTGGAGTCGGTTCCTATGATGAACAGGGCTCTGGGGACGAGCCCTGGCTCCAGGGACAGCCTTTCACTCTGCTGGCCCCGGGGTCTGGCGGAGGCTGGGCCGAGTGTGAGCACTGATGTGCACGTCTGTCTGCCCGCCTATACCCCACTCTCTGACGGTGTCATCGGCCAGATGGGAGCCCCTGGGGAGCCCGAAGCTTGTGCTGCTGTGGCAGCAGGACAGAGTGTTCTGTCCCGTGTCCCTCTAGCCCGGGGGAGGCAGGAAAGGCCCCCTGAGCTCAGCTCCCCTCTTCAGAGACGCTGGCTGGTTCTGCCTCCTGGAGCCAGAGCCGGAAGCAGGGCTGGATTAGCTCCGGCTTGGTGGGAGGCGGCACTGGACAATAATAGCCTGGTCACCCACCCGAGCCAGCCCCGGATGCCGCGGAGCGGGGTGCTTCCTTCCCCTCCTCTGGCCCTCCCCCTCGCAGGAGCCCCCGCCCCCTTGTTTGCTCCAGGGGTCTCAGTCCAAGAAAACATCTCTTCCGGAGGGTTTGCCCGTCCTTGGCTCTGGCTCCTCCTGACAGCGTGGTGTCTCCGCGACAAGCCCTGGACCGGGGCTGAGAGAAAGGCCACGTCTGTCCGCTGCAGTTCTGGCATCTTCTTGCTTAGTGCCCAGCGAGTGTTCTGAGGCCCAGACACCCACTATCTTCGCTTCCAGGGAAGCCGAAAGAGGAACCCCACAAAGCCGGGAAGTGGCCTTGCCCCACGGTGACCCTGGGGTGTAACGGCTTATCCCACACTCATAGCCAGGGCGCAGAGCCACTTAGCAGGAGGGAGCCTGAATTCCCCAACTTTAGGGAAAAATAGAGTCTCCTTTCTTCCCAGCTCTTGGGACTCTGATACTGGAAAGTTGAGAGAGGAGGGGAAGGGGGCCCGATGACCCCTGCTGACCTCTCCCAGCATCCCCTGGTGCCAAGCCCTGCTCTCTTGTTCTTCCCGGGCCAGACCCGACACTCCTGCTTGTTCCTTGGAGCCGAACCCAAGGCTCTGAACATCCACAGAGGGAGGAAACAAAACCCCTTTGCTGTCTCCCACAGCCCCCAGCGCTCCCAGCTCGGTCAGGTTCAGCGAGCTGACCACAACCTCCGTGAACGTGTCCTGGGAAGCCCCGCAATTCCCCAACGGCGTGCTGGAGGGCTACCGGCTGGTGTACGAGCCCTGCACCCCTGTGGACGGTGAGTGGGCCCTCCCAGCATGGCCCCCCTCGCTTCGCAGGGGTCCTCGTCACAGCCACCGCACACGGGTTAGATGTGGCGAGAGTCTCCCATCTTATAAACAGGGAGACTGAGGCCCAGACAAGGGAAGGGGAGTTTCCAAGGTAAAACAACAGCAAGTTGAGGTCAAGGTTGGAACAGCAGCCTGGGCTCCTAACTTCCAGGCAGAGAACTTTTAAATATATTCCCCTTCGGTCAGTGAAAATGGGGAGGAGATGAAGGGAAACCAGAGCCGGATACAGCGTCCCAAGACGGACAGGGCTGCCGGGCCCAGGAAGCAGGGGAGCCCCTGAGGTCCCGCCCCCTCTTTGCCCTTTCCCAAACTTTAGGGTTCTCAGCCTCACTCTGGGTTAGTCCTTCTCCATCTTTGGGGGCTCAGGAACCCCTTTGAGAATCAGATCAAAGCCTTGGAGCCTCTCCCCAGGAAGATGCACAAGATTGGGGGTCACTGCACCCCTGTTGCCATCTGCGGACCTGGGATCTAGACCCCTGCTCTGCAGGTGACCTCCCCTGTGTCCTGAACCCTGTTCATCCGAGCCGTCATCAGACCCTCCCTCACAGCCCTCCACCCCTTCTTCGGGCCCCAGCAGGGACCCTGCCCCACTCCGGGCTCCCTGCTGGGCCGTGCTGACCCTGACAGTGGACGTCAGACACTTGCCAACTTCCTACCCCTAGAGGGCTGCCCAGCCTCGAGTAATGAGCATGAGCCGGGGTGAGCAGAGTGCAGAAGTCACTGCTGTTTCGTTACCAGCGACCAAAGTATGAGGACGGGAACTCAGACAGGAAGGGGACGAGGCTCCTCGCTGCCTGGGTCTCAGTCCAGCAAGGCGCTGGGGGCGTGGCCGGCCTCTGGGGTCACCCGCCTCATTCTCACCCCTCCCCTGACAACAGAGCCTGGCAAGAACAAGGGGCGGGGCCCTGGGAACGTGGCTGCGGCCAGCAGTTCTGGGTCAGCCGAGAGAACAATGGCCCTCAGTCTTTCTGCTACCACCTGGGTGCCAGCAGCTCGTTCTGCAAGCAGAGCTGTGTATTAGGACGCCAAGGGGCCACTGGGCCCCAGGAACGGGACAGAGGACAGAGGTCCCGGAGACACACGCAGGGACCTGGGACAAGCTCCCTTCACAGGGGCCTCCGCCTGGACCCTCCCACCCCGAGTGATGTGAGCACTTTGCCTCCCTCCGGGGGCTCGGTCTGGCGGGATCTGGAGCACGTGGCTGAACCCCTCGCCCTCGCAGGTTCCCGTCCTCCTGCAATAGCCCAGCTGTGCCTGAGCCTGGCAGGCACGGTGTCCACACTCCAGTTCTTGCCTTGGCCCTGGGTTCAGGTCAGCAGCAAACCAGCCCCCCAGGAGTCCCAGAGCCCCCATTTCCTGTAGGGAAAACCAAGGTCCCAGCCTTGGGGCTGGGGGGTTGTACAGAAATGTCACGGAGCTTACTCAAGGGCCCAGAGTCCCTGCTCCTGGTCCTGGGGGTCATTGCTTCTTCCAGGAAGCCCCTCCTGAGTATCCGTTGTTCTGTCCTTCAATACTCCATCTATGCAATATGCAGATTGGGTGCTCTGTTATTTTACTCAAATCTTATAACATCCCAGTCTAAGGTGCTGTGGGTGTCCTCACCCACAGAACAAACTGAAGCCGGGTGAGGGACATGCCAAGGCCAGCGCTGGGTGTGAGCCCAGCCCACTGGCTGCAAGGCCGTCTCAGTGGTGACTGGTACACTCGATGGACAGGCGACATGGAACCAGTCCTGGCCCTCGGGGAGGCTGGCGGTCGGGAGAGTTTGGACTTGGGAAGCACAGAGTTGTCCCAAGCTCCCCTCTTGCAGCTGCAATTCGGGGCTGAAGAACCTGGTGGGTGCAGGTGACAGAGGGCCCGGGGTGAGCTCCCGGCTCTCACCAGCACAAGAGGAAGGAGGCGGAGCCCAGAGACGGACTGGGGTTGGGGCCCAGGTGTCGGAGCTGGTCGCAAACATGTCCCCTCCAACTCTATCTTTTGGTATCTTTACGGCAACACTGCCTGAAAGCTTATCCTTAGAATTCTCATTCCATAGGAAGTTATGTAGGGGAATAAAAACGGGGGTGAAATATATCTGGGGTACAGTCATTATGTTAAACAGGATGGTGAGTGGTTTTTCCCTCCAGATGCTAAAGGATCCAAGGGTTGTTCAATAGACACATAAAATACGTAGCTCTTCTCAAATTTATTTAACCATGGAGCCCTTTTTCCTGAGAACGGCTTGCAGGACCGTTGTCCAAGAAACACCGCGTGGGCAGCGTTGCTGTGTGGGCCAGTGTGACGTTTCAGCCTGGTCTCAAGGGGTGAGGCCCCTGCAGCCCCCACATGCTGTGTCCCCCCAGGAGTCAGCAAGATCGTGACGGTGGACGTGAAGGGGAGCAACCCTCTGTGGCTGAAGGTGAAGGACCTGGCGGAGGGGATGACCTACAGGTTCCGCATCAGGGCCAAGACCTTCACCTACGGGCCGGAGATCGAAGCCAACGTCACCACAGGCCCAGGAGAAGGTAGGAGAGCGACGGGCCACACGCGAGCTGCCACCCTACGTGCTAAATTGTTCAGCCCCGCCCAAGTCAGAAGGGCCCCTGGTGTCAAGAGCTGTGCTGGACGCTGGGGGACCCAGAGTGGGGGGCGGGACTCACTCTTTCCCCTGGTCCCAGGGGCCCTCCCTCCCCCCGCTTCTCTCCACTCCGGCGTCTCTACTTCAGTTAGTGACATCAGCGTCCTTGGGTTCCTCAAGCCACAGAGCCCAGAAGAGCCCCTCCTCTCAGGCCCGGTGCCCTGGGCATGGCCTGGCAGCTGCGCCCACTCCTTTCTATGGTCCCTGCCCCCAGTCGTGCTACCCCCATCACCTCCATCCAGGAGGGACACAGCCTGCAGGCCTCCTGTCTCTGACCTGGTCAGAGCCATCTTCCCACCCCCTGCATGTTTCTCTGAGCAGGTGAGCACGGTGCGGGAGAGTCACCCTCAACTCTTGCTAAAATCACCTTCCTAGGGTGGCTGCAAAGAGATGCTCATCCCCTGGGGCTGAGGTGGGCCCAGCAACGTGCATTGACCCCAAGAGGTCCGGAGGTTCCCACGAAAGTGGCCCCTTGAGAAACCCTTGATGGAGCAGCAGCCTCTCCCGGGCCAGGGCCCACGCCCCCCGCACCTCACCACCAGCCCCCACAGAGGCCCCCTGAGCTTCCCTCACCTCCTCCTTTAATGCCACCCCCCCCTTCCCAGGTCACTGCTCCCTCCCTCCCCAGGCAAGGACACAGCCCCTCCCAACATCCCCTAAAATCCATCTCCTCCTCCACCCCCGGCAGCCAGGAATGGATGGAGGCCCCTGGGGGGGTCCCAGGAGCCTGCCCTCCTGCCCCTCCTGCCTGTCACCGCCCTGCGGCTGTCACTGCTGGTGGCTCAGGCCGGCCACTCTTCACTTTCCCTTTCTGTCTGGTCACTTTCTACTCCTCACAGTCCTGTTCTGCAAGGAAGGGGCAGGGCTCCCCGGAACAAAGCCTGCAGGAGGAAGCTGCCCAGGAGGGAGCCGCCCCCATCACACACACACGCACACGCACACGCACACGCACACGCACAGGCCCTGCCCTTCATCTGCCCCCGGCCCCAGCCCAAGCTGCCTCTCACCTGAGCCGGCTTGCTGGGAAGCAAAGGCAGGAAGCCGGAGGGAGGGCCGAGCAGCTCAGGGACAGGAGAGGGCTGTTCTGACCTGAGCCTTGAAGTGTCCCAGGCTGGGGGTGGGGTAGGGGTGTGGGGAGGGAAGGGAGTACAGAGAAGGAGGCGGAAGGTTCTCTGAGACAGGGCGGAGGGGTCTGCAGGGGAGAACATGCAGCCAGGCGTGGCTGGACTCTCGGGAGGCTTCTGGTCCAGGAGATGATGGCTCCTCCCCCAGCCCTGATCGCTGTTCTGCGCAGACTGAGAATGGGGGTCCTGGGGGCCGGCCCACCCTCCACACCTCCTCGGGCTGTGTCCCCTGCTGCTCCTGCTCCCCGCTGCCTTTGCCCTGGGGCTGCAGTCAGGATGCCACTCGGGGCAGGAAAGAAGGAAATGAGGCCCCGCAAGGCCACGGGTCGGGACTGGGCGCAGGGCTGGGCAGGGCTGCAGGCTGTGTGGGCGGGTCTGGGCCTCCTGTCCGGCCTGCGGGCTCCCTGTGCCCTGGAGGAGCTTCAGTGCAGGGCTGGACTTAGCTCCCTTCCGGCAGTCGTCCACAGAGGCCACTCGGCCAGCCTGTCGCCCACCCACTCTGCACTGGCCTGTCCCCCCGTCCCCCAAGCATGCAGGAAGCACCTACTGTGTGCCAGGCTCCTGAGACCCAGAGCTCCCCAGCTGGGGGGAGCAGGCTTGGGGGACAGCACACGGGGTGGGCCTCCGGACAGCAACCCCGAAAAGAAGAAGGGGCTCGGGGCCCCTTGTATTATAGACAGACACCTGGCTTACTCCTCCTGCAGGAGTCACCCCCTCTCCTGCTCTGGCTCCTACAACGTGCCTGGCTGCTGCCCTGGCGACCTTCGTGCCAGGAGAGCCAGCAGAGAGCCCAGTCCGCCTCCCCTTGCCTAGCCTAATGGTGAATGCCGTTGGGGCAGGGGGATTTCAGGCAGGAGGTGGGGAAGACGTCACTGTCACACACCAGGGGAGAGGTTGGGGGCTCTTAGCCCCCCTAAGCCACCCCCTCCTCTCACAGGCCCCTCTGCCATCACCATAGTACCTCTGCGGCCGCCTGTGACACAGCCCTTTGAGGCTTAGCTTCCAAAAGGCCCTTACAGATGGGGAAACCGAGGCACTGGAGGGCTATGTGAATTGATTGAGGTCATGCATCTAATAAGTTCTGGGCTAGAACTAAAAGCCCAGGTCTCCTGACTCTGCTCCAGGGACCTTTCTGGATCATCCCCTAAGCCTTCTCCTGCCCTGGGGTCTGGAATGTGGGGTGGGAGGTGGCCCGGAGACCACAGCCCCCGCTGGGAGGCCTGGCCTCAGCCCTCGCAGGGCTTCCCTGAGGCTCCTTGGCCGGGTTGGTCTGGTGGCCCAGCCCTCCGCCTTGAGCCCGGGCTGACCGGCAGTGGTGGCTCTGGTGTCCGTACGTCCCCTCATCCTCTGCGTGCTGTTTACAGGTGCCCCGGGGCCACCTGGAGTGCCCGTCATCGTGCGGTACAGCTCGGCCATCGCCATCCACTGGTCCAGCGGAGACCCCGGCAAAGGGCCCATCACCCGCTACGTCATAGAGGCCAGGCCTTCAGGTGCGTCCCGCCCCGCCAGCCCCCAGCCCGCCGGGCCGAGACTCCACAGTTCGTTCTTCCCTCCTCCCTGGGTCCCTCCCCGGAGGCACTGTGTCTGTCCTCCGCCTGAGAAAGCACCGGTGCCTTACAGGTGCCTCTAGCCCTGGGTGCTGCTGGAGAGTGGAAACAGGAGGCGCTTTCCCAGAGCTGGACTCTTGGTTAGGGAGCACCCAGGGGCCCCCCAAGAATGGCTCTTAGTGCCAGTGAGGACCTGCTTGGGCAGAAGACTATTCGAGGGGCCAGAGGGGCGAGCCCTGGGCTCACGTGGGTTAAACCTCACCCTCCTCTCGACATCCTGACCTCTGCCCCAAAACCGAGGAGACCCCAACTGCCTCCTCAAGCCCGATCTCTGTCATCAAGCCTGTCTCGGCTGCTCCTGTAACTGTACCACCCTCTCCTGTCAAGCCTGAAATCGAATCACAAGAACTTCCAAAGCCATCAGGAGACGAGCGCCTGATAAGTCACCGTGGGCCACCTCCACTGCTCCTGTTTCACTGTCCTGACACCCGCTTCCCGCTCCGCACCTCGCGGGAGCCCCGGCCCTGCCAGCTCCCCGTTGCTAGGTTTCCGAGGTACTCAGGTGCCAGAGCCAGCGAGCTGGAGGCTTGTTCTTTGTGCTCCAGATCCGTGCTCAGGTGATTGAAGTGGAGAAAGAAAAAGGCTCTGTTGCTGCAGCCCGAATAGCCAATAATCACCATAATGGGAAGCAGTTGAGCATATCAGTAGCTCATACATCTAACGGAGATATTAAAACATCCCAGTGACAGATCTTTAATACCTCAGGGTAGCTGGGCACTCAGCACCCCATGGCAAAGAGTTAATAATTCTAGCGGTTCCTGGAAGCCATACCACCCCCTCCTTGCCTTAATCTTATGCTAATAATCGCAGTTGCAAGGAGGTAATACACCTGGCCGCCGAGATCTGCCTGTCGCCAGAGGATGCACGTGGGGCTGGCTGCCTCCCCACTCCAGATGGTCCCTCCCTGGCCCTGCAGTGCTGGCTGCCGAGTCGGCCGGGAGACCACTGCGTGCTGCCCCCAGCCAGGGCCCGCACCTGTTTATTCCACCCAAGTGGGCTGGCCAGGGTGCCGGGCTGTGGAATGTTGGCCCTGGACTTGGGCCCTGTTGATTTTTCCAGTGTTCCCTAGGAGGCCCAGCGTGGGACCCTGGTGTTCTAAGTTTGGGGGCCGTGACTTGGCCACAGGTGGAATCAGGACTGAGGGTAAAAGGAAAGACCAAGCCAGGACCCCATGAGGGGCCAGGACTCAGAGCAGGGCCAGAGAGCTGGGGACAGGGTCAGAAACCAGGTGAGGGGAGGAGAGTGGGCAGGGGGGATGTGTGCGTCCCTGAGACTGTTTGAGAGCAGCCTGCTGTCACGAGGTGGGGGGTGTCTCCTCCCCTCTGTGCCCCCCGCCCCTGCCGTCTTCAGGATGAAAGAGCTCTCGTCCCATGCCTGCCTCCCCAGCATGGCCGCGCTTCGTGCTGCGCAGGATAACTATACACGCCCGCTTTGCACAAGCCAGAGAGCTGCCAGGCACTGCAGGCCCAGGGACAGATTCACTCAGGGATTTGCAGGCCCAGGGAACAGGTCCTGCGCAACAGCCAGCTCCCGGGGCTGCAGGCCAGAGCCACAGCATGACATTCCAGCAGCTTCTGGCCTGGCCTGGTTGCCCTGGTCCCACCCCTCGTGTCTGCATGGGGTTAACAGCAGGCAGGAGGCCCAGCTTCTAGAAGGCAGCAGCAGGGCCCTGGACGAGCTGAGCCCATCCAGCAAATGCAGATCCGGCTCCCAGCTGTGCACAGCACTGTCCTGGGCACCTGGACAAAATTCAGTGCCAGGAGTGCGGCCAGCTCTGCCATTCATGGTGGTGTGAGGTGTGACCTTGGGAAGAGGAGTTCAGCTCTCCCTGAGCCGTGGTGTCCTCACCTGCAAAATGGGGACAACAGTTCCTCCCTCTCACCATTGCTATGGATATGAAAAGCAAAGCGTGTAGACCTGGGATGCTTGGCGAAGGAGCACGTGCCAGCTATTGTCACCGTCATCGTCATTATGAGTGTTATTCAGAGATGAGTGAGAATTCAGTCACTGGATTCGCACCCCAGCACTTAAACCCCACAGCGTGAAGCGCCAAAACTGGGTGCGTGTGCTGCGGAAAGGCCGGGGAAGGAAGGTTTCCATTCATGCATTCTGCAGACACTGGGGAGGTGCCTGTGCCAGGTGCGAGCTGATGAAGCCAAGTCAGCATGATGCTCGCCCGGAGGGATTTCTCAGCCTCGCAGGAGAGAGAGAAAGAGACCGACATGAAGCAAGAAGGTGTGATGTGTGTGAGGCAGATGCTCAGACACAAATATAACCAACAATGAGGCCAAGGCTTTGGAGCCCCCGTGAGGACGGCTCTGAATGCAGACAGGCCCCACGGCCCTCCCCAAATAGGAGGGGTCCACGCTGGAGTGGGGACGCGGCCCCTCAGCAGATCCTACCACACTCTTGGTCGAAAATTCACAAAGGATGGTGGGGCAGTCGTGGTGCCTCCACTGGAGCGGACTTACGCGGCCGGTTTTTGAAAAAGTGCGGGGAGGAAAACAAGTAAAACCCACCAGCCCCAGGAAGGGGCCGGGCTGGAGCCCGGGGATCGAGCCTCCAGCCCCAAGAGCCGCTGGGATGGAGGGTCCAGAGCGGCCAAGAAGAAGGTGCTGCAGGAGGGCAAAGCCGGAGGTGCTTGAGTGGGCCCTGCTGGGGGCAGTGAGGGGTCCTTCGCTTCCCAGTGGCAGCAGCCTGGAGGACCCACTGGCTGCTGGGTGGCCTCCCAGGAGAAGGCTGCGGAGGGAGGACCTGTGGGCATGGCCCACCAACGTCCTTCCTCCGTAGAGAGATGCTCTGACCAGGGCCCACACGGTTTGACACGGCACTAGCACCGCGGGGAGAATCAGCCCCTCTCAAGCCCCCGTGGCCCCACACAGAGCATCTGGCCAGGCCCCCTCCTGGCCGTCCCGCCTACCTGCTGGATGCCATTGGGCAGTGGCAGATGCTTGCCACCTCCCTGACACAGGCAGCTCCCCCGCTGTTCTTTTCAAACGACATGAGAGTGAATTCTGTCCCACGGGGCAAGACCCAGCGAGCCAGGGACAAAGGGAGGCCTGAAGGACGCTCAGGAACTCGAAGGATGGGGTGACTGGAGCAACATGGGGTGGAGGACAGACTGGGCACTCCCCCCGCCCCCTGTGGCCCCTCTTTCTCCTCTGATCTCTGCTCCTAAGAGAGGAGGCGGCTGAGGATGGGCCCCGTCAAATCCAGGCAAGTTGACCAAACCCTCTCAGGCAACCCAACTCTTCCCTGCAGCTGTAATTAAAAAGAAAAAGAAGTTCTCTTGGGTTTTTTTTGTCTGATTCCACCACTGCATATGTTTTCAATAGAAAAGGGGGTTTCAGCTACACGGGAGGCTGAGGCAGGAGGATCGCTTGAGCCCAGGAGTTTGAGGTTGCTGTGAGCTAGGCTGATGCCACGGCACTCTAGCCCGGGCAACAGAGTGAGACTGTCTCAAAAAAACAAAAAAAAAAGAAAAGTGGGTTAGAAAAACAGAGGCCTGGCCAAGTAAAGGAGGGTGTTCCTGTGTGATAAAATCGAAGGCAGCCACTTAAAATCGTGTTTGCCAACCATTTGCACGACCCAAAGACAGCCTGTGTAGAGCTCTGCCCACGCAAGTGCTAGCATGCTGAGCCTGTTTCTCTGGACAGTGGAATTGGGTTGGTTGTGACAGCACTTTCTGCACAGTACATATTTTTTAGTGTGTTACAGATGTCTTACTAAAAAGAATAAAAGGTGTCCTTTTAAAAAACACGGACCGAGGACCACGCACTGTGCGTCAGTGTTGAGCAGGGCAGTCAGGCAGGCCCATCCCCTGTCAGGACTGGGCTGGGAGTAGGATTCTGGGTCCCCCTCACCTCACGGGGGCTCCCTCTCTGTGCCCCTGCAGACGAGGGGCTGTGGGACGTCCTCATCAAAGACATCCCCAAGGAGGTGAGTTCCTACACGTTCAGCATGGACATCCTGAAGCCGGGCGTGAGCTACGACTTCCGGGTCATCGCGGTCAACGACTACGGCTTCGGCACCCCCAGCAGCCCCTCTCAGTCTGTGCCAGGTACCAGCCTGTGGGTGGGGGCCCTCAGCAGAGCCTGGCGATGGATGCTGGGCAGTGGGGAAGAAGAGGCACCTGCGTACCAGAGGCATTGGGGTGGGGTCGGAGGTGCATTGTCCCCTCCAGGCTCCAAGGCCCAGGTCAGCCCTCAACTCCAGAGGAAGCTGGAGCCTTGGATCTCTTGGGCTGCCTTTCAAGGATCCCAGAAGCCCTGGGTAGGGGTGGAGCAGTGGGCCAAGATGTGAGCTTCCATGAGCTCATTGCCCAGGAGATTCAAGGGTGCCAGGCCATAAACTGTGTTTCCATAGAAACTGCCCCCCAAAGATGACAGGTCGGCAGCCTGTGGAGCCACAGCTGACACAGGCAGGCCTTAGACCCCTTTGGGCAGTGGGTGGGGCCGCCCCCCTCCCCTCCTCTCTTCATTCTTCTCCATGTCCCAGAGCACACCAAGGACTCCAGTGTCTAAACCCATGACCCCAGATCTAACCACTGACCCCTTTGAACGCTAAGGCCCCTTCCCCCAAGGCAGAAGCACAGCTCAGAATTTCTGCTCACTGGGCAGTTTCCAGGGTCCTGTCCTCCTCCCTCCCCCACACACATCCTCCTTTGCCCAGATTGATAGAACCAAATAATGGGACAGAACCGCTTTGAGATGGAAAGAGAAGAGCCTGCCCCGATCAACGGCAACGTGGCTAGCTCTGGTTGGGTGTGGAAAGCACAGTAATGTGCTTTTGGAAGATGGGGAGCTGTACGTGGAAGAGACATTCTAAAGACCTCTTCCCATCCATCCTCTCAACTGCCTGGCTTTCTGCCACCAAGAAAACAGTCAGTCCAAACTGAACCTTGGGCAAAGCTCTCCTGGCCTCCTACAGGCCAGAGAGGCATATTTCCCTACACTAAGTTAGGTCTACCTGTCAAGATAGCCCCTAGGCAAGGACAAGGAAAGAAAGGAAACGTGTCCAGCACAGTGCCACTCCCCACCACACCGCCTGTGTCCTTGGCAGACATCACTAATCAACCCCAGCACTCTCTCCCAATGAGTGGGAAGGCAAGCCCAGAACCCATCTCACATCAGCCCTCTCGCAGTCCTTCACCCACTGGCCAGAGCCGGGACTGAGACGAAAACATCCTCACCAAGCTTATCTTAGGTTCTCCCTCATTCAGAGGGCACAGACGCTGCCTCCCCGGGAACTGCGTGAACCGTGGGGAGGGTCCCCACCTGAGCGGGAGGCTCGGAGGCCGGAGGGGGCTGAGTACCCTCAGCCTGACACCACCCATGTTCCAGCCCAGAAAGCCAACCCCTTCTACGAGGAGTGGTGGTTCTTGGTGGTCATCGCCCTGGTCGGCCTCATCTTCATCCTGCTTCTGGTCTTTGTGCTCATCATCCGTGGCCAGAGCAAGAAGTACGCTAAGAAGACAGACGCGGGTAAGGGGGCTGGCTGGCTGGACTTGACTTTCACGTGTCTGCCTCCTCCCTTTTGGCCAGGGCAGGGGGTGGCAGGTCTGTCCTCCCGGCAGTGCACCTGCTGGTGTGCCAGGTGGGGCAGCCTAGGCTTCCTGCACACAATCCCAGGCTCTCATGTTGGTCTCCAGTCCAGCAGGAGAAAGAGGGGGCGGCCCAGCCAGGTGAGGGGCAGGGGGTGGGAGAGGGGAGGCCATGCGGTCTAAAGGGCATCACTCTCCCCCCAGGGAACAGCGCCAAGTCTGGAGCCCTAGGCCACGGGGAGATGATGAGCTTGGACGAAAGCAGTTTCCCTGCCCTGGAACTCAACAACCGGCGGCTCTCTGTCAAGAACTCCTTCTGCCGAAAGAACGGCCTGTACACCAGGTAGTGGGCCATCTGCGTGGGGGGCCGTAGGACGGGGGCTCGGGGCTGGGCCAGAGGGCCCAGCAGTGCCCAGGTGTGGAGAACTCCAGGGAGAGCCACAGAGCGGCAGCACCTGCTTGGCCTTACCCTGTCCTGGGAAGCAGCATTCCCGCTCCGGGACTGGGAATGGTAGCGCAGGACACAGCAGGGCCCAGCAGCAGGGCTTCTACCAGCTTCTACCAGCTGCAGCCTGGGGACAGGACACACCAGGGAGGTGGCTACTGAGGGTTCCCGCCAATGACAGCAGAATGCAAATAACTGGCCAAATTTCTTAAAACAGCCCATTGCTGTTTGGAGCCAGCTGCTGTGGAAACTGACCTGCAAGTAGTCACTTGCCCCAAAGGTGAGACAGGCCCCGCCAGGGCAGACCAGGCAAGCACACCTGAGTGACAGAGCGGGAGCACCCCGTCACTGCCGCGCCCCAGCCAGCCTCCTCCTGTCCAGAAGACCCTCTCCCCGGGACCTTATTATAGCTGTTAGAGGACGGTCTCCATGAGGGAAGGACAGGGCTGGCAGTGTGTGCCCGGCTCCTGTTCACTCCTGACTTGTCTCTGACCCCAGGCCCTTCTATGCCCCCTCCCTGGGGCCACTGGACTGTCCATTTCCAAGGGCGGGGGCACCTGCCTGGGTCCACCCCAGCCTCCCTGGACGAGACATGGCAGTTTTCTGCTCCCCTGAGCTGGGGGGAGATTGGCCGGAGGGGCGCCTGTCTCAGCCCAAGCCCTGTTGACATTCCCAGCAGGCAGGGGAGTCAAGCCGCCCTCAGGGGAGCTCACAAAGCTTCTCTCTGTCTCCCTCTTGGAGGGACCAGGCGACGTGTGTGTTCATCAGGAGGACAGAGGGAGGGGCTCACCGGCTGGAGCAGCCGAGCTCTCATCCCCCGCCAAGTCCGGCCTTCCGAAGAAAGAGCTGTTGGAGGCTGCCAGGGCAGGCCCAGCCCAGCCCAGCATGGCCACGGCAGCCCCGCCAGGCTGGCTCCAGGGCCCTGCCACATGTAACAAGGGGGCATTTTACCGGAGACCGCCCCTCCTAGCCTCTCCCATCCCCAGTGGGTGGCACACACACCCAGGCCTCCATGTGTCTCTGCGCCACTGTGTGTACATGGAAATGCCATTTGTACCAAACCAGCCCCAGGCTTGGGACCCTGAACCCAGCCACGGTGACATTCCCCTACCCCCAGAGTTAGCCAGGCACCCCATTTTTCCCTCCTCGTCCTCCTCCAGGCTCCTGTATCCAAGGCCCAGGCTCTGGAGAGTGATCACAGGGTGGAGGGGACCCGTGGGCACCTGCCCTCAGGCCTCGCTGTGGTCTCCCAGCAGGGGCGCTGCTCTGAGCAAGGCCATCTCTCAGCCTCACTCCCCTGCTCTCTCCAGGTCTCCGCCCCGGCCCAGCCCGGGCAGCCTCCATTACTCTGATGAGGATGTCACCAAGTACAATGACCTCATCCCCGCAGAGAGCAGCAGCCTGACCGAGAAGCCCTCAGAAATCTCCGACTCTCAGGTGAGGGGAGGAGGGCCAGGTGCCCCGGAGAGGGAAGGGGAGCGGCTGCCTCCCCAGGTGGGGCAGTGAAGGGAGAGGGCTTGAGTGCCACCCGGGCGTCCTTCCTCCCTTTCCCGTGTGGGCATGAAGACTAAGGGGCCCAGGAATCTACCCCAAAGTCATATGTGGGCCAGCTGCCTCCTCCTGAGTTCCACTCGAAGTCTGCACCCAGTGCTAATGGGGTCCCTGGAACCTTCATCCTATGAGGTTCCCCGAGAGCGTGGTCCTCTAGACTTGCAGGAGTCACCCACACGCTCAGTGACCCCATAGGCCTTGCCTGCAGGGAAGTGTGCCGAGGCTGCAGAGAGGGTGACTCCGAGGAAAAGGGTGACATGCAGCCCTGCACTGCCAGGCTGGAGAAATGTGCACCCTAACTACTCAGGGATCGGAATGGGCTCCAGGAATGAGGGCTGCGTGCCCCAGAGCCCCAGGGGTGAGAAGCAGTGTAGACCAGCAAGGCATTAAGCTTCATAGGTTCAGACCTGAGTTTGAGCCCTGGCTTGGCTGCCTGTGAGCTGGGCATCCCGGGTAGCCAACCTCTTTGAGCCCCAGTTTCTCCATGTGTAGAAGGGGGAGGGACGGTGACACTCTCTGATGGGGCTGTGGGGACATCTGCTGAGATGAGGCACAGAAGAGTTCGGCACATGGTAACCGTGCAATAAATGTCAGCTTTTACTCTGAGAGGGGGACGGTGCCTCTGGAAGACACGGAGCTTCAGAGAGCCGCCATTAGGTGGGTCACGCGGGGACGCTCTGTCCCAGGCCGCGGGGAGAGGCGTTGAGTGCATTCCAGCCACGCGACGTTGCAGCTTCCCACCCCAGGCCCCTCAGCCTCGGCCAAGCCTGGTGGTTGCCGAGGAAGGGGCCACGAAAGGCCACTGTGTCCCATGCCCTGGCCCTTTCTTCCCAGTCCTGGGAGAGGAAGTGACGGAAGATGTACCAGCAGGGCACAGGGCTGTTGGCCGGGCCGGAGGTGCCAGGAAGCCTGCGATCTGTGCGGGCCTGTGGACTGAGGGCCTCCCACTCACTGCTCTTTTGTGCAGCTCTGGGGTTACTGGGGGGCTTGGCAGAGCCGGGAAGGCTGGACCTAACCCCCGGCTCAAAGCTGGCAGGGACAGAGACCCCACCTTGGCTTGGCTTACTCAGGGCTCAACGTGGCACAGAGCTGCACTGAGCCCGCGTGATTCAGGGCATGACATCTTCTTAGGAGTGTTTAACTCTTTGCAGCTTCAGAGATATTGGGGACTCACAGGACCACCCACGGGGGCCTGTGTCCTTTCCCTGAGGGGTGATTTTTTCTTTCCCCCAAAGATGGCAGCCAGCATTTAGACTCCAGACACTCCAGGTAGAATTCGGAAAGATAAAGGAACTTCCTCTGCCCGTGGGGCTGTGACACGGGCCTCCTCTGTCTATGCAGAGGGGCACCCAGTGGGAGGGACTTCCTGTGTGACGCTGTCTGGCAGCCCTGGACCCTGGCTTTGCAGAGCACACTGTTATTCCACCCTCACTGGCTGGACGCTGACCCTTCGGGAATGAGCCCTCCGAGTGCAGAAGACACTGCCCGGGTATCTCACGAGCTTGCTGTTGCCATCCCTGCCTGAATCTGGAGGACCCTCACAGGGACCCAGACTCGTCCCTTGGCTATGTGGCCATGCCAGGGCCCCCAGCCTTGACAAAGTGGCTGGGAGCAGAGTCCCTGTGCTGAAGAGCAGCCTGCTGCAGAAGCCACCCCCAGGCCGGGCAGAGATGCCTGGAATCCCCTCTCGGCCCCTGGTCTGACTTGTTCGGAACAAGCCCATCACTTGAACACTGTTTCCATAGCAACTTGGACCAGTCACTCCGTGGAGCACATGCCCTTGAGGGAGGAGG